>OU974081.1:8274141-8479141 GCA_918843875.1 Diadumene lineata
TACCTAATTATAACACATGAGTCTTTTAGGTCGTGCGAACGGCATTCGGTTTTCTGCCCACGTTTTAAGTGTAAGAATTCTAAGATTTAAGAATGGTGCTACTAAAACAATTTGTATGTTGATATAAAGTGTAATATTTTCTTCTTTTTTTATCTTCTCTTCTTCAGTATCCTTCTGCAAAGAAATCGGAAATATAACGACAAATCAGTTTCTTTAATCGTGAATTAATGAATACAATTATTCAGAGCATCGAAAGTTCATTTACTTCATTTAAAAATACAACTTAATACTAATAAATACTGTAATATGATAAAATGTAAACTCCAGATTTACTCAAGAGTATGAGATAAGAGAGCTTATCCCCGGACCCCATCAGGGGCTCTACTCGTCGTGCTATTTTTGGAAACTTGTTACCAATCTCCGCACTTTTGTCTGGAGATGTTTTGACAATGCATCCGCGCCTCCTGCAATATGGACAATCACGTTCCGTTCCCGAAATAACTTCAGTTTAAAAATAGAATGAAAAGATCCCCTGATGAGTGTAAAGCCCAATGCTGGTGATACGTTCTCTTATCTCATATTCGCTTGATTTACTTCATTAATACGGCCATACGGCCGCCATTGTGACAAGCTTTTTATGACTTTTAGGTCACAGTGACAAAACGCACATCCTCACATTTTCTGTACGTACCACTCTCTTATTATGTCCACCGGCCCCGTTAATAGGGACACTTTGAGTTGCCTCAGGCCCCATCAACTGTGTTCATTTTTTTTCTCGATCGCAAAGCATTTCGACCCTTTTGATCCTGTACATATTCATGGCTTAGGGGCTGTTTATATGGAGTGAGCCAGTCCGGTTGAGTGGGCTGGTTTCTTTTGTTTTTACGCTCTGATAGCTTGAACACAAAAGAAACCAGCCAGCCTGGCTCGCCTCAACTTACCGCAAGCTCCACAACTTAACGCGCAGTTAACGGTATCACAAGGTGCATTGGGGTTGAAATATATTTGGTGGATGCAGCTGTAGGGATTGACGTCTTCACAGGTATCGTCTGTTCTTTTGGCGGTAATAGCTGTAAACAAAAGGACAAAATTATTTTTGCCTACATGTTTGAAATGTTGATGATGATGTCGATTATGGCTACGATAGAAATGATGATGGTAATGGCGATAATCGATGTTGACAGTGATTATGATGCTTTGCAGGTTTGAAATAAGAGATGATGATGACGATGATAATGATCGATAATGGCCACGATTGAAATAATGATAGTGATGGCGATGGCAATAATCCGTTTTAAAAGTGACTGATGATCATGATTCGACCTCAGGGATAGAATCGTTGCAGTAGACAAAAAAGACAAGATTATAGTCTCCTCAAAATTCTTTAATTGGAAGTTTGAAATGTTTATTAGTTTATGATTTTGATGGTGATGATGATTACATTAATGATGATAATGATGACTATGAATTCGGTAATGATGATGGTGTTGGTGATTGTGATGATGATGATAATGAAATGATAAAGCTTTTTTATCTAACCTCATTACTTTTTTGTCTACGCATATGTAAGCTGATGATTATGATGACGATGATGATTACATTAATGATGATAATGATGATGGTGTTGGTGGTTGTGATGATGATGATGATGATGTCGATTATTAGGGCAACGATAAAGTTTCCTTTATATGTACCGTCGTATTTTTTGCAAGTGAACGGAAGTGCACGCTCATGATGATGATGATGATGATTATGTTCATGATAATAATGATCCCTACGTCTTTGGCAATAATAATGGTATTAGTAGCTATGATGATCGTTGATGACAGTAATAAAGTTTTGAATCCATAACCTACCGTCGTATCTTTCTGCAAGTGTGCGCAAATGTTCATGTGGTTTTGAGAGGTGACGTTTACTAGCGTGCATTGCGAGATTCGACCTTGAAGGCTTGGCTACACAGGCATTGATAAGAACGAGACAAAGAAACAGTAAAACAAGCTTGTTGGCCATAGTACAAGTACTGGGTAGAATTGGTTTCTAGAAAACATTAAAATTATAATCAATTGAGGTGATAATTGGAATTGGATGAAATTAATTGAAGAGTAAAGGAATTCAGCTAACTAACAAAAAACGCACTAGAATTGGAACTAATCAATGAAGTGAATAGAAAAATGGAGGTGAACTATCTAAAAACATTATAATAATACTAATAATAATAAATTTATTATTTATATAGCGCAAAATTGCATGTATATATGATCTAATGCAAAGAAGTCTGAATTATTGCTAATACGGAATAAAATAGAATGATATGAATTAAAATTGCATGAATAGAATTTGAATTGAAGTGAAATGAAATGGCGGGAAATGGAGTAGAATTGAATTGAGTTATGGCGTAGCCTGTTTGGAAAATTAAAGCTAAACTAAACTACGTGACGATTCCAGTTAAGTGTTATAGCAGTGGTCAACCTACTGAAATGAGAAAAAAAGAATGAAAGGTTCCTCCCTTTTGAAAGTGTCTTATCCATTTCGGGTTTCCTGTATCGATGGTGACACAGGAAGCCTAATTCTTAAGGTGCGAGGAACTCATTAGGCTCAGTCTCCAGCCGTCAGGGGTTCGTGCGCATCGCAGGTGCACGAGCCCCTGACGGCTGGAGACTGAGCCTAAGAACTCATCAAAGACAAGCGGTCGAGTTATTAGACTCGAGTTTTCAAATAAATCCAGCATTTGATTTTCTATTGTCAGACTGAAATTGTATCAGAAAGTTGCGTAATTAATAATGCACATACAAGCCATTTATCTTAACTACTGAAATGTAAAAAAATCTGAATCCAAACTTCTACTGTGACTCGCCAATTAAGATCAGCATGAATCAATTTCCGACCTGAGCTTGATCTTAGTTAATAGAGGGAGATGGTTAGAAAACTCATTGTTTCAAGTCTTTGTACAAGTTTTTCAAGCTTGAAAGGGCACGATCTTTTTGTTTTACTGCATTGTTTTAGCCTTGCGCTATGACTGAGTATATCTCTTTTTATTCCTAGTCTTAAATAGTTTCAAGATTTCCAAAAGATACAGTAACATCCTGCCACCATAATCACGTAGACAATGTTTTTATATGAAAAAGCTATCCAATGCTATGTTTACATTTGTAATAGACGTTTACATTTGCCCCAGGGCTTTTAAAAACGCATCACTGACTTATCATATCAACAACTTAAGCCATAGTTATATACATAGTTACATTGTTATATGTCTTTGTTTCAGTGTTGATGTTGAACGAGTCCTGAGGGTGCATAGTTTTTTACTTATTCCCATCCGATATCGCAAAATAACTAATCACAAACACTATGATAAAAAACATAAACGATATGTCTTCTCCGCCCGCCTTACACGGCCCATAAATTACCATCAAAATGTAACTGAAAGACCGTTGGAATTATTAAATATCAAACAAAACGTCTCTTGAACTTCAAAGTTGCAAAGAGCAAAGAAAAAACAGCTGAAAGCAGCAATTTAATGCCAATGGGCCCATAATTTTTACTTATAATAAAAACTAAGCATGTATCGGCAAACGAAATATACATAGTTTAGCAAATTTGTTGAAAACCGGACAGACCTTCATACGCTACGTTCTCCGAGTCCGATTCAGTACATTCGGGGAAAAAAGGTTGTTAAAATTTGCTAAATAAGATGAAATATGTAGGACTGATAAAATGAATTTTTAGAAGGTTTTGAAACCAATGCAAAATCGTTCATTGCAAGAAATAATTTTTGTGCTACAATGTCAGTTAAAAATTTTGAAGTTTTCAAAATTATTTGATTTTAAAGCTGCACTAGAATTTTGCTCATTATAAATGCTTTAATAGAGTAAACAGAGCAATGAAAAGGCGAAAAACGTATCCGAAAACATACCTTGTAAAAGATTCTTTTAATTTGTAAGCAGTGGCTGTAACGTTGTATTGCTTTGACTGTTTGAGTTGCTTAGCTTGCTTTGTTTATATTATGTTGAAAAATCTAGAAGTACAACGGTCATTTACTGCTTCAATGGCTCACAAGTACACAAATTGAATTACTATTTATATACAATATTGTTTTGTTGCCGATACTATACCAACGCACTGGATCATAATAATTGTTGAACCACAGGAAATACAAACGCATTTTCGAAACCATTTTAAAACTTACTTTTATTGGACTGAATGTGATTAAAACTGTTCATTAACTACTAAATATATTTTGTAGGTTTTAGCTAATTTTCTGTAGTTTGAAGTAATAGTTTCAGAATGTATTCTCGAACAGCATGTGAAATGGTCGGTTGTAATTCTATATTGAAAGTGCAAAAAAAAAAGAAAGAAAGAAAAGAAAAAAATTGGATTAATTGATTGTTGCGAACATAGCAATCCACAGAAAAATGCGTTTGGTCTAGTAACCTGTGTTTGAACAATGATACAACTGAGGAATCTTTTTAAATTAATAGTCTATTGTACTGCGATGTAATGTAACAGTTTTTACGTGACTTGGCTAATCACTGAAGCAGTAAATGACCGTTAAGTTTGAATAATTTGTTGCTTTTACAATACGAATTGAATAAGCCTCTTCAAAGCGTGATGACGTTTTACCCCGTCTCTAGACCAAAATCATTCACGGTTTCATTCAGTCTTAATACAGAAAACTTCTTTGTACAAAAGAAGATTCCATGCCCAGTTCTTAATTTCAAATTCAGAAGTCTAAATTGGGCTGTTACCGCTACTGAAGCAGTTACATATTTGTAAACCAAAGAAAACATATTCAATATAATACGTTTATTCCATTTATAAATACAAATTCATGAAATTATTGTGCCTCTCTCCCTGCTACGTAAGGGTCTAAATGGTGAGGGGGACTTTGGGGTCTGCGGTTTGGGCCCTTTTTTGTGCAGTGTTGCGGTGAGCGAGGCTGAAAATTTGCGAAGTTGCGGGCATGTCAATGTTATAATGATGCGGAACCTTGCCATGTGCGATATTTACGTTATTTTATTTGCGGCGATCGGTGAAGATCCAACAAAAAACTGTTTTCTTTTAGATTACTTCCCTACCAAAGTTGAAATGATGGTGAACCTTTTTTTCTTTTCTTCTCTTTTCTTTTCTTTTTTTTTCTTTTTTTTCCCTTTGGTGTAGAGGCCAATTTTTTGTCAATTAGTCATTCTGGTTGCCATGAAACGTATAGCATCAAAAAGACCGTGTTTCGTGACAAAAAATAATAATGATAAAAATAAAAATACTGGGATTTCAAATCTTTCACAATTGATGCAATTTTTGTGCTTGTGAAAAGAGTGCTTCGAAGTAAATTATCATGATCTATACCGAGTGGAAGTAGTCCCTGGAAGGGATGTTTTGCGAGTGAAATTTCAACTACCTGTGCAATGATCATGTCAGTGTCAAAAGCTACGACTTATTTCCACACTCATTTTTTAAATAAATTGAAAATGTTTACGTGTCAAAATTTAACCAACCAAGTTTGAATTCAAAAAAATTTGTTTTGTTTACTTTTGTTTTGCTGATATGTTTTATCTTTCCGATTTTAAACGAAACAGTTTGTTTCTAAAAACCGAAAACATGAATTATTAAACTTCTTACGTCAAAACGCCGTAGCAGCAAAAACACCATTTACTCAGTGATAGGACTCTTATTCTTCTGCGCCACAGGACATTTCATATTTTGAAGTTGTAATACGGAAATTTATTTATTCTACTGAGTGTTATCATTTTTGAACAAGACGAAATTGAGTCGGATTGAATTGTCAGTTTATAAACACCATAGCAGCAAAAACAAAATTTACTCAGTGATAAGGAATCTTATTCATCTGCACCACAGGACATTTTATAGTTTGAAGTTGTAATAGCTAGGAAATTTCTTTATTTTAACAAGAGAAAATGAGCTAAGAGAACCTATACCCGAACCCCATCACGGGAATCCCGCTAGTGCTATTTTTAGAAACAAGGCTATTTTAAGACTGTTGCCAATCCAGCCAAAACCTCATTCTCAAGGGAAAGACGACTGGGGAATATGTTTGTATATGCAGCTTTGTTATTTTTTCTTTTGTATATTTGAAGAGCTCTTCTTTTTTATCTTCGATGTCGTCGACATAAAATTAGTCTATTTTCTCTCTGGTCAAACTGACCAATGACGTCACGTTCGTAAGATAAATCGGCTGCAATAAAATAGACTTAACATAGCTGATGATGTGTGCAAAGCTCAATATGAGGGATATAGGTTCTCCTAGATCATTTTCTATTGATTTTACTGAGTATTATCATGATAAGAACAAGACGAAATTGATTTGGATTGAATTGGCAAGTGGATACCACCACACCACTATCATCATCAAAATTATTATTATCATCATCATCATCATCATCATCATCATCATCATTATTATTATTATTATTATTATTATTATTATTATTATTATTATTATTATCATCATTTTCAACAGTCGATTGACGGATTGTCTGCTTGAATAGCTGTTCGTTAATCGGTTGATTGGCTGCAAGCATATTGTTTAGGCTGTGTGTATTTTTTAGGTATTGAATCTTTCTGTTTTGAATTTACATAAAAATCATGTTTTCACCCACCCATTTACGGGTCGATATAGAATGATCTTGAACAAAAAACTAATTATACACTGTGTCCTTTGTTTTTATATTCAGCTCTGAATTAAAAGCCTTGTAGCTTTGAGACTTAAGGTATTTCCCACACTAACATTAGCGGGGTAGTTTTTTTATGGTTTCGAAACAAACGTTTCGTATTCAAATTTTTCACTTAGAATTGGGAAATCGCCCGCAGCTGATTCTTGGAATTAAAAAAAATTAGTTTGGAAACCTTAAATTTGGTGAGGTAAAATCACAAAAACGAAATGTGTAATAAATGTAGCTATTTGATGACGTCACAACAAACGTTTTTCACAATTTTTGGGCTTGATAACATTTTCATAAAGTGCTAGCTTGTAAAGATATGAATTTTGGTGAAAATATGACGAATTTGAGTGATTAGTGACCAAGATATGAGCAGTTGAATTGGTAAATGTCAATACACATCTTGGCATCTCTTATTTTTAACTTTTTTTGCACGACTGAACAAGCGTTAAGACAAGAGGAACTGGACGGCAACATTTTTAAATCTCAGCTAATATTCGTGTAATTTTAGTCAACTTTTAGCATAATCGTTATTTCTTGGTTAACTCGTCTATTTTGTTTAATGTTTGGAAACCAGTTACGGCCGGCCAGCCTTGCCGAAATCGTCCGCGTGTTCCACCGAAAGACGAATTTCGTCCTTTCTCATATAAATTTCATTTAATTGACTATCAAATGAGGAAGACGATCGCGGATGTGCTGTGTTAATCTCCTTTGACTGAGTTAATGATTAATTTTAATGATATGCTTGCTAGGCAATTAGATTGGCGGTGTTAATAGTTTTTTTAGTTAGCGAGTTAATTTATTATCTCTTGCAATGCATAAACGGCGTCAGTTTGAAATCAGCTGCTCGAGTTTTGTTAAATATGGCGAGACGTAGCGCCTCAGACGCTCCTACGCTTATTTTTTCTAGTCAAGATGAGAGAAAAAATAAATAAATAAACGAAATAATTTCTAGTCAAAATGACAGCTTTTAGTCATTCCTTTTAGTAGGGCGTTTGAAACGAGGCGCACGATCAATCGATTCGCGTTTTTTAAGGCTGTAATTTTCTGTAAAATTGTGTTGGTTACGACCGTTATCTTTTTGCTTAATAATCGATTGACCGGCTGTGGTGACATAACAGCAAAATAGTAATCCAGATAATTTTTTTAGGAGCGTCAAAAATGCAAAGATTTTGTGTGGTTGTGAACTTAGCTGTAGCCAACGTAAAACTAATTTGCACTTATTCGTGGAGAATGTCATTAACTCTTTGGAAAGACGTTTGCATGATCAAATGAATGGTTCGTGAAGCAATATATTATGGAAATGTATACGTATACAAACTATATTTCATTGAATGATAAAACTAGGTTTATTGCAAAACATTCACTTTTGAATTGATTTGAGTGTAAGTGCAAAAAAAATGTTGTGAAGAAATAAAACGATTATTTTTGTGGAAAATCTTAACAGTGATCCTGATTTCAAATACAAATAGGATATCTCTAGTTTATATGTCTGCAGCTATTATTCATTCAAACTTTCCGGCCTATTAATTTTATTTTCCTTTTTTTCAGTATTCAGCCATATTTTTTCTCGCAGATATTTAAACATTTACAAACAACTAAATTTCTTTGTTAAAGTTCACATAAACTGTAAAAGTTTTGGCTTTGCCCAGATTCTTTGAACCTTTTTTAACATGTTGTGAAATTTCTGTACGCTTTCGACAAAATGTTAATGCATTTTTTTAGCGTTAAAAACTGACGCAAAGTGCGTAACTCACCAGGGAGACAGGGTCCTATGTGTGACTCCATTCCATTCCTTGGTTCGTTAATCTAACGGTAACGCTACTGGAAATAATATTATAGCACCAACAGCACCGTTTTCTAACTCGTATTTTGACGTTATTAAGATGAAATAATTGTGACCATGAATTCAGATTATAGTGATAACGACATTAAATGAAAAACATTTTTTTTCTGACTAAAATGTCATAAAGAGGTATCAGAAGGCCGTGTCTTTACACGACACGTACAAAGTGTTTTTAATTAGCGAGGATGCATTCGTTAGCACTCCTAACAAGCATTCTTAAACGCTAGCGTTTCTTGTGCCTATTGTAGTGCTCTTATTAAAAGCAGATAAGCGGTTTTTGTGGCTACAGCCTCGCGGTAGAGGCGTAGCCATTATGGCATCGATTCATGTCCGTTCGTCATGCGTCTGTTTAAACTTCTTTTATTTTTTACTGAGCCTGAACGGTCATATAAACATAAACGCCGACTAGGGACTAATGTCCGAAACGTCAGTAAGTACTCTCTTCTTTTTAAATTGCATTTTTACATTCATCTGTTTCGCAATTTTGAAAACGTTTTTTTACTTCCTCAAAACAAATCCTTAAAGTTGCCATAATATTTTCAAAATTGTTGTTGCATAATAGATATGTAAAAGATTTTGAAGGATATCAACAATGTTTTCATGAACAAAATATAACTTCCAAGGCAATTTTATAATTTGTGGATTTTTTGGTAAAAAAATGGTAGCTTGAGTCGCAAAGAAAACTATTTCAGAGATCGCTCTGCTTCTTCGTGTAGAAAGAAATAACAAAGAAAAATAAAAGGTGATTTTAAATTTGAACTTTTAAAAGTTTGATCGCGAAAATAAGAAAACCTTTTTTTTTACAAATGAAAGAAATACAAATACCAAAAAAGTTCAATAGGTTTGCTAGTTAATCTTGTGCAAATTTGCCAATGATCTTGTCCTTTGTGAAAATGGATGGAGACTTAGCTTAATAAAGTTTCAATATGAAACTTTCTTATTTGTTGACTAAATATTAAAAGTAACAAAGCATATCGTCATATGGCAGAAGTACATGGTTAACTTTGGTTAACAAATATGAAAAATTCTTACTTACCAAATATCAAACGTCTAGCTTGAATCTCTTTGAATTGAATTCAATTGAAGTTCTTGAGATCAGGGACAGAATTTAATAAACTCGATGCTTCTCTCTATATATTGCAAATCTTTTTTGAATAATTTATGGCATAAAGATTGTTTGCAAAGAGTCAAACAAGCTAAATTAAAAAGTGTGACTATTAAAACTTAGTAAAATTAGGCGCAAGTTTGAGATAAATTTTGTATTTCATTTATATGATAATTGAAATTTAGACGTAGGACAGTTGTGTCAAAATGAGAATTGACGACGTTTAATGAGTTATGAAGATTAAACTCGGTTGGGTATTCAAGTAAACATTAAAAAAGTCATAAATTTAGTTTTTAATAGCTATGATCATATAAGATTGGTTTGACGTTCTAGACTGGAAAAATACTTGGTTTGAATATTTGTTTTTCCTTTTTTTCGATGTAAATTAATTTCCGGTCATGATTAATACATGCATTCACTTTTTGATCATTCATTTGTTTCGTATTTAGTTGCCTTTCAGTTATTCTTTAATTATATGAGTTTCATGATCTATTCAAATCTATTCGTTCATTTAGTCACTCATTCATTCGTTCGGTCATTCATTCATTTATTCGTTCATTCATTCATTCACTCACTTATTCATTTATTCATTCATTCATTCATTCATTCATTCATTCATTCATTCATTCATTCATTCATTCATTCATTCACTTATTCATTCATTCATTCATTCATTCATTCATTCATTCATTCATTCATTCATTCATTCATTTATTCGTTCGTTCGTTTATTCATTCACTCACTTATTTAGTCACTCATTCATTCGTTCATTCAATAATCCATTTCATCACCGTGGTCACTCATGTAAACAAAATTTCATTCCAGCAGAGTCTTGCATTCATGTCCCCTAGCTAGAGACCCAATATCTGCTAGCATGGAGTTAAAGTGCATGGGCGATACGTTATTTTAATAACAACAGAAAATTAATTTACATTAAATATTGAACTGCCATGAATGTAATTTTATGGCGTGGTTTATGTCAGACATATAACCGATGCAAATTATAGCAAATGTTAAATTCAAAGTTTTGAGGCAAGCAATTTATTTTGTAAAACGACGTCAATGTATATTTAATGATAAATAACAAGAATATGCGAAATAAAACGTTTTTCTACAAGAGAAAGGGCAACAAGCGATCTTGTGACAACCATAGAGGGATTTCACTTCTCTCCATCGCTGCAAAGATCTTTGCCCGACTGCTTCTCAATCGTCTCCTTAAACACCTTGAGCAAGGCCATCTCCCTGAGAGCCAATGCGGTTTCCGTGCAGGTCGAGGAACTGTTGATATGATCTTTGCTGCACGTCAGATTCAGGAGAAAAGTGTGGAACAAAATCAAGATCTCTATACCACTTTTGTAGATTTAACAAAAGCGTTCGACACTGTGAGCAGAGAGGGACTGTGGAAAATCATGGCGAAGTTCGGCTGCCCCGAGAGGTTCATAAAGATTGTTAGACAATTTCACGATGGGATGATGGCCCGTGTTCTTGATGATGGAAATACCTCTGCCCCTTTTCAAGTGTCAAATGGAGTCAAGCAAGGTTGTGTTCTTGCCCCTACACTGTTTAGTTTGATGTTCTCTGCAATGCTGACTGATGCCTTCAGGGAGACACCCCTAGGCATCCCCATCAGGTATAGGTGTGATGGAAAGCTGTTCAACCTACGACGTCTGAAGGCCGTCACTAGAGTCAAAGAGACTGTGATTCGTGACCTGCTTTTTGCTGATGACTGTGCCCTCAACGCCATCAATGAGCATGACATGCAACAGGAAATGGACGCTTTCTCATCCGCCTGTGACAACTTTGGCCTCACCATCAGTATCAAGAAGACTGAAGTGATGTATCAGCCCGCCCCAGGAAAACCATATCAGGAACCAAACATCACAGTTAAGGGGCAGCGACTTCAAGATGTAGAAAACTTCACCTACCTCGGCAGCACTCTCTCCCGCAACGCCAACATCGATGCAGAAATCAACAACCGCATCGCGAAGGCAAGCAGTGCCTTTGGGAGATTGAGGAAGTCAGTCTGGGAACGCAGAGGCATCTCACAATGCACCAAGATCAAAGTGTACAGAGCAGTCATCTTAACAACACTTCTCTATGGCTGCGAAACTTGGACCATCTACAGAAGACATGAGAAACTTCTCCAGCAGTTCCATCTCCGCTGTCTCAGAAACATCCTAAATATCCGCTGGCAGGATAGAATCACAAACACTGAGGTTCTGGAGAGAGCAGACCTCCCCAGCGTCATTACCACCATGCGCAAAGCTCAGACACGATGGGCAGGACACGTCTGCCGTATGTCAGACTCCAGAATACCCAAACAGCTGCTGTACGGTGAACTCAGCCGTGGAAGCAGGAAAGTTGGAGGCCAGCGCAAACGCTATAAAGACTGCATCAAATCACATCTGAAAGACTTCAATATCGACGTTTCAACGTGGGAAACTGCAGCATCTGACAGACCGACTTGGCGTAATCTGATTCATAAAGGTGCCATCTACTCAGAAAATAAACGCTCCAACGCAGCCAAAAACAAACGCCAAAAACGCAAGGCTAGAGCTGACCAACCTACCAACATGACCCCCTCTTACTGGTGTCCAACTTGTGGAAGGGGTTTTCTTGCACGAATTGGCCTTATAAGCCACCTGCGGATTCATCCCTCCGCCCCTTAGACATTGTTATACTGTCAGTATTGCTATGGTCATACTCGACTACGAGTTGACGAACAACAACAACAACAAGAAACTTTACGACATTCACCTATTTTAAAAAACGCCTTTTTCGGGGGAAAACTGTGAGAAAGCACGACCAAAATACAGTAAATATCATTGCTGGAATTCATGTGCAACGCATAACCGGCGTCTGTCACCGATAGACATTTTAATGAAGTCGGCATTATGGATTTGGTTACGTTGCTGCTTATTTCTTAATGTTAGTAAAAAATCAATGATATTTTTCATTCAGTTGTGCTATCGCCCTTTCTCTCCTTCGTTTTTATGTAGCAATTTGTCATGTTATCTCTTAGGTTTTTAGGTAAGATTTGAAGTTTTCTACCGTCATATATAATTGTTGGTTGATTAACTTGGCTCATTGTTTTGAGGTGCTACGTCCTTTTAGGATCTTGCATTGCCAGACCCTTCTGGATAGCACTTTGTAATTGATACCTTTTAGGGGGTCAGTTTCAAAAATTCCGACGAGCATCCCCTCCCTATATCCGGTCGGAGTTCCCCCTATCCCTTCACCCGGGGCAAAGGTATTTGTTACGTTTTCAGAATGAGAAATGATCTGTAGATCTGATACAGCTAATACAAACTCGAATTTTGTAAACGGCTTCTAAAACTCATATAAAATTATATAACGATACTTGAGGTGAAGTAATCCTTTGTTATTCACGTGCCAATCAGACAGTGATTGGCCGTTATTTCAATAGAGCCTATTGTAGTTCTGGTTGACACATTAGCATAACAATTCATTTGTTTGTAAATATGAAGTATTGCTATTTTTCCAGATGAAAACTCAAGGATTTTTGACTGATGTCGTAGAGTTTTAAGTTTTAAGCGGATCTAGACGAGGGCTGCAGTGAGTGTGCACCGGTGAAAGGAGTTTAAATCCTTGCTTTCTAAAATAGTATTCCAAAATACCCTCAGTATTTCATGTTTACTGGGTAGTGCGCCCCTCCTGAAAGTGATACACCCCCTCCTGAATACAAACCTGGGTCTGCCCTTGAATTAGAACACCAACAAATAGGCATCCGAGTAGTTACAGAACTCAACGTTGGTATTGATTGCTTTGAATATCGCTCTTTCATTATTCACGGGTTTTAGAAATGTATAATATATTGGCATAGGCAATATGAAAAATAATTAAGGGGCCGGGGGGGGGGGGGGGGGGGTGGTATACGATTGGGGATGCTCGTCGTAAAAGGGGTGAAAATTAGCGATTTGGTTTCTTATAGGGTTTAAAATATGAATTCTCACTTTTTGCCTCATAATTTTGGAATCTGTTAGAGATGAAAAATTTGCAAAGCCACGCCTTTTTGTAAAACGTCCAGTATCTTTTAGGGGTATTATTGAGAAATGCTGACGAGTATCCCCGATGATTTATCCCTGAAATCCCCTCCGAGATTAAGGGGTGGCTGATTCATTTCTATTATGACATCAAGATCTAAGAAATTCAATTCCAAGTAAAAGCTAGCAGATGTTTTTAAAAGTAGCGTAAGTAAAAAAAGGTTATGTAATTGATTTGCTTGCCAAGCGTTTTGTTTAATTACATTGTAATTTGAAAGTGATAAAGTTTTAAGGTATGGCGAAATTATACAAGTAGGTAATTGATGTCAAAGGTAAAACGGCGAAAACTCCAAACCTTACCCAAAACTATCTCCTAACTAACTCTAACCAATTTATTTGCAGAGGGGACTCCGGGGATAACCGATCGGGGATGCTTGTTGGAATTTTTCAAAAATACTCCTAAAAGATACCAGACATTTTACAAAACGGCGTGGCTTCACAAATTTTTCATCTCTAAAGATATCAAAATCATGAGTTTCAGTGCAATTCAATCCCTAAAAGATACCAAAAAGTGAGGATTTGCCAAATCTCATTTGTTAAACCCTAAAAGATACCAAATCGTTGATTTTTACCCCAAAAGATACGATGAGCATCCCCGATCGCTTATCTCCGGAGTCCCCCCCCCCCCCCCCCCGGGTTATTTCCTTTTCTTATTTGTAATTTTGTGTATCCGCATGACAAACATTGATTTGTGTCCGAGTTACACTACTTGTGTTTGTGACGATTTGATATTTCAGCATAGAATTTAGACAAAGGATTTTGAAGACTAAGATTTTCGCATTATTTCAATTGAGTTTGATAACCCTTTTATCTTAGTTAATGTGTACTATAATTTTGAATGTATCTCGCCCTCGATTTTGTTATTTTCAAACCCTGACGATGGAGGATACTCTCCAAAAGCTTGGTGATAAAGTAATTTTTACGGAGTCTAAACAAGGCTTGTATCAACCTTTTTTATTCTAATAATCATTTCAGTAAATAATAAAGATCAAACAATATTTGATTTTTTTTTCGTGTTTGGCTTGTTTATAAAAAAATTCATTAAGTTCATGGATCGCTCAAGAGTATGAATGTTTTCAGCCGATTAATATTACGTTTGGATATAAAGTGACGTTATTGAATGTTCCAGGACATTCAGTAACACTGGCGAGCTCTGTTTTCTTATCTTCATTTTCGGCATGTCGCATTCAGTTTCAATTAACAACACAAAGATCATAAAAGATTATGATTCAAACCGATTACACGGCAATGCACCTGTATCGCTTAGTTATTCCAATTGATATTGTAGGTTACCCATGGGCTTTTTTATGTGATTATGGTCAAATGTTAATCATAAGACTATAACACTACTTGTCTATTGTCGATTTTCAGTTATCGGCAAGATAAAATGAGCTAAGAGAGCATATCTCCGGACCCCATTAGGAACCCCGCTAGTGCTATTGTTAGAAAATAGGCTATTTTTAAACTGTTCTCAATCCCATTAAAACCTTATTCTTACGGGAAAGAGGACTGGGGAACAGGTTCATATATCCAACATTGTTAAGTTTTTTTTTTCTTTTTCAAATTTGAAGAGCTCTTCTTTTTTACTTTCAACGACAGCACAAAATTCGTTTATTTCCTCTTTGGTGCCAATTGAATCTGACTAATCAAGTTCCGTTTACAATTTCCGCCAAAAATTCTTAGTACACCACAGGCGGACCAGGCCAATTCCCTGCGTGTCCTTTTAATTGAAGGGTCGCGAGATCGGGCCCCAAAGAAATCACTAAAAAAACATTTTCAGTCTATTTCTTTCTTTTCGTCTTCTTCTTTAGATAAAAAAATCCCTGTGTTGTAAATAACTTTTTTTCCTGAAAACAAAACATTTTTTTAAAATGTTTTTATATTTTTATCCCCCCACGGAATAAAAAAAAAAAATTTTTTTTTATCTAAAGAAGAAGAAGAAGAAAAAAAGAAATAGACTGAAAATGTTTTTGGTGATTTCTATGGGGCTCGATCTCGCGACCCTTCGATTAATAAGCCACAGGGAATTGGCCTGGTCCGCCTTTGAGTACACACGGGGGGGAAATTGCACTATTTCACTATGACGTCATAGTTTGTTTACATGAATAAGAACATATCTAGTTTGGGCTAAATAGTTTTCCTCTGACACATTTTGCTTTGCACTTGAACGTATATTTTGTTGTTTTATTATAAATAGATTCTTAGCCTATTTTTAATTGAATTAATTGAATTAATCTAGCGTTGAAAACAGATTTGTTTTGATGTGACGTCATAATGAAATAGGGCAATTGTCGCTGCGACTTGTCTCCTAGTGTGTGCCGACCTTAAGAGCTACTTCCAACATATGTGGCATGCAATCTATAATCTGTCTAACTAGCTTCGAACTCCTGACAAATATCTTTTCAAATCCTCCATTCGCTTCTGTTTTTCTTGGTCCAATGTTTTGCCGATTCCTTCCTCTGGAGCTGTGAATTCCTTGTCCTCATCTTCAAAATAATCAGGATAGTCGTCCATATACAGATCTCTTAACTGTTCAAACGTCCTCCCAATGAAGAGGCCATTGCTATCAGATTGGGTTTTCAGCTCCCTTAGACATGCCTTAAAACTAAAAAAAACGGTTGGTCTTGAAATCAGGGACCGGTTGTATGAAGCCTTCAGGCTATCCATGGATAGTGCAATCACCACCGGACAAATCGCTATCCATTTGACAAATTCTAAAGAAATTCTATGCAGCGGATCAGCTTTTATCCGGTGGGTAACTTTGTCAAGGCTTCATACAACGGGCCTAAGGCCTTCAGAGGCTAGGGAAATGAAGGAGCATGACTAAAGCAGGCAGATTTCATAAATTTGTATAGGAAATCCCTCGATCTCTCGTATAATTCGGGATTAAATAGGCGCACTCTTGACGTTTTAAAAATATTCAAAGTGCTCGCATTTTATAACACATAATTTCTCTCGATCGAAGAAAGGGGATGAAAAAAATATGACAACACGCACGCATACTCGCTCGTGTGCTCAAGTAGAATTTACTAATTAACAAGGAAGGATTTTTTTAAACACTCTGCAGATTACAAATTAAAGATAATTGTACTACTTTCAACCAATCAAAATCGAGAAATTATGTACTGTGTATTAGAAGATTTCAAATTTCAAATTAAATCCGCGTTACGTTGAATGTCGATCGTTTCCCCTTTCGTAAACTTCCACACACGCTAACCCTCTTTTTCCCAAAGCCGCCGTGACGCTAGCCTCCTCTCGCATCCGTTTTTAGTGGCGGGCTTCCTGTCCGGGGAGGGGGTAATCAAACTTGTAATATCTGTCACAGATGGTGTCAGGGAGGGGTGGTTGTACTAATGTGTCTATTGAATGCATTTTGCAGCTTAATATTTTAATAAATCTTTATCAAAGGCTTGACGCAGGCTTGTACCTGTAATGGTTGCAGAAGTTTTGAGTAACAGCGACAGTATGCTCAAGGTTGACCACTGAATGCCACCATCCATTTGGTATAAAAGCGATATCACCAGGTTTTTGCACGCATTCAATGGGAATGTTGGAATTCTATAATTGGACAAGTAAAAACAATCTTTAAGGGAAGGACCATTAGATATTTGAGAGGGGTTGGGATATTTTTTCCCGTGTGATGGCTATGTAGGATATTTTCTTCCTCCCTGCACGATATTTTTATTTACACATCTGCTGTGCAAGCACGATTTTTTCTCTGTTTAAGGCTTTGCTCGATATTTTGGTGGGGTACACCATTGGGAGATGACGTCATATATACATAATATTACGCACCTCCTACCTAAGAATTTTGATCACGGTATGAAATCGTTTTGTGGTATGAAATGCAAAAAAACGTTAAATAGAAGTGTGACATTAACGTGGTTTTTGATTGTCTGAAACGCACGAAGACAAATGCTAAACAATGAACCCCTCCCCTAGATCCACGAGTGTTTTATATTAATCAATTTCCAATAAATCTTGAACAGACTGGTGTTCTTGGATAATAATGATTACTATTCTTCATATTGTTATCGAGACGAACAGACTGATGGGAACGATGCTATCTTCATATTGTTATCGAGTCGAACTGGCCGCTGGGAACGATGCTATCTTCATATTGTTATCGAGTCGAACTGGCTGCTGGGAACGATGCTATCTTCATATTGTTATCGAGTCGAATTGGCTGCTGAGAACAATGATATCTTCATATTGGTATCGAGTCGAACTGTCTGCTGAGAACAATGCTATCTGCAGCGTTGTGCATGGGTTTTTAAACCGAGCCTTACCATATATGGTCTAGTGTATGTCCACCAATTAAATGCGTCGTCCATGTCATAGTCTCTTTTCTGATAGTAATTATTCTTGACACCTGACAATCAAGAGAGAATCACGTGATCAGTACGTAATAAATGGCATAAAACTGTGAAAAGAAAACTTTAGATCGTGTTCCAAAATATCAGTGAAAATCGAAAGAGTATGAGATAAAAGGGTCTATACCCCGCATTGGGCTTTACACACATCAGAGGATCTTTTCATTCTATCTTTAAACTGAAGTTATTTCGGAAACGGAGAAACAATTCACTCTAAAGTGATCAAAACGTATAGATACTTTGCATGTGACGTCAAAGCAGCCTCATCTGGAGGACAAAACAAGATATCTTTCCTCTCTTGGGAGCTAAAATGCATTGTTTTGTCCTCCAGGCTGAGCTGCATTCCAACTAATTGCAAGGAGTCTATAGTGAACAAAATAAGTGTCCATCACTATAGGGAAGCGGCAAAACGAATAACCAAAAACTCTAAGGACCAGTTTATACTAGAATTTCAAATACAAACGACTTTAATTACCTCAAAGACGTCCTATTTTTGAATTGCATTTGACGCATATAAGATTTGTCTTATAAAATCTGTTTCTGTGAGCTAAATGTTCTTACCAGGGATTTGATATTCAGAAGGCGGATAAAATCCCCACAACTTTGCCCCTGAGACTAAAGCAAGCCACCCCGTAGTATTAGCAGGGTCGACATGCCAACCGGATCCACTGTATTTTGGCGCCATTATTATCCAGCGCCAATCAAGGCGTAGGTCATCGTCAAGTCCATCCATGAAGTCATCATCAGACGAGAAGAAGTCTGGTGTTGAGTAGTCCTTATAAAAGAAAGTTTTGAGTCAAATCAAAATATAAATCATTTATACATTGACACCATTTTTTTATATTGTTATTCAGCTAACTTTCAGTCTCATGCACATCTTCTCATCCATTATAAGACTTTCTCAAAGTCCTTCGTCATATCCAAGCGCGCGTTTAAAAACACAGGAACCCCAATCCAATTTCCCCGCACGACAACGTCTTCTGTGGACTTGATTCTTGGACCGTACACTGTGCAATATACGCCTGCTCGCTTGTTGGGCTTTCTGTGTTTTTAGCGCGCTGAATTTAATGAGATTGAAATAAATTTATTATGACCCAAAAATCCTCTCCAAAATTCCCTGTGAGTATCAGAGAGGGCAAGTCCAATTCATTATAAGATGTTTTGCAAAACAGCACTTTTCAGTCGTCAATGCTAGGGCCTCCTTTACATACGCAGTTTATGATGCCACGCCATCATTTCTCCAAAAACGAAAGGACGGACAATCTAATTGCCAAAATAGTTGAAACGGTAGCACAAAATCAACGTTTATCTAATGCTGCACTGCACCCCTGCACCTCCATTCAAAATTGCTGTGGCTGCGCAAAGTCCTTTCTAATCAAATAAGCATTTTATCAAAGATTGGAGTAGTAGCAGAAGCAGGATTTTACCAGTGAGCGACAAACAACCGAGAAAGGAACGAGAGTGTAACCCGTTATGACATAGTTAATAGAGATTCTGACTATTAACTATGATCTATTAACTATATTGTAACCATTAGAGTGCACGCACTAAAGGTGTGCAACAGTTGTCACTTTTTAGCAGTAAATACCACTAATTAAACAAAAGAAAACAACAGAATTAGCATAAAATAGTACTATTTAGTGGTATTAATGCTGCACACTTTTAGTGCGTGCACTGTACCTTCAGCAGCTCAGGATACATCTCAAAAACGTCCGGCATAAACACCATCCATTTCTTTTCGTCCCTCTGTGACAGGTTCTTCACGTAGTCGTAATAGACCTTTAACGGAATCATCTCCTGATGCTGTCCTACGTAAATGCCTTCCTTGATGCGTGGATCGTCTTGAAATGACTCAAACGTCCAGGCATGCATTGCGGTCCAGTTACCCATCATTCCAGTTATCATACAAGGACGACCTTGAAAAGAACGAACGCCGGGTTAGCAAAGTATTCCTAAAACAGGTTCTGACATATACCAGCCCAATACTATCGATTCTGTCTCTTACCCTTTACTTTCTTAGTTGCCCTCTATTATTTTACAGCTCTGAGGTCAAACGTCAACGCATGCGTGGCATTTGCATTTGTAAACAATCAGATCGTTTGGCAATTTATAATGAAATTGCTTAATTGTTTCTACATAAACTCTTTGTTAAATTGTCTTGGTACCCTAAGTTTACACTTTTTCAATTCTTTTTTGAATTTGAAGTTTTCTCTTTCGTAGCTTTCTTAAGAAATACTTACGCACAAAGCCCTGGGTACGAGTTTGTTTGATGCCTGTTCTTTTTTCGGGCATGAGCAGACGTTTGACAGCGGTGCATTGCTCTACACTATCTTACCTGGTCCCATGCATTCTTCTATAAACTGTTTCTTGTTTGGTCGATATATCCGATGAACGGTGCACTTTGTACCATTAACAGGCCAGAGGGCCTCAAGATTAACAGTGCTTAACATCTCTTCTAACTTTGTTTGTCTGTTATAGAAACGAGTCTCGTGTTGCGGAGTCTGTTGCACTTGACCTACAGCAGCAGCGCTTTCGATGTAAAAGATAGGGCTTTCGGAGCATAGTTCTTTGCTATTGGATTTACTTTTTGGAGAATTAGCGCAAATTTCGATGTGGTATTTGCCAGATAGTATGTTTGGCTCTACTAAAACTAGTTTTTCGTATGTTGAAGTTGTGGACGACCTACAATTGGTTACGGTCGAAGACGTAGATGTCACTGGTAATGATACTGATGATGAAGATGCGGATGAAGCTGACAATGGTAATAATGATGAAAATAATGATGATGACTCGCATGACGATGCTGCTGCTGATGATGGTAATGATGATGATGACGATGACTCGCATGACGATGCTGCTAATGATGATTGTAATGATGATGATAATGATGATGACTCGAACGACGATGCTGCTGATGATGATTGTAATGATGATGATAATGATTGCGATGAAGGAAAAAGAACCTCCCTTTCAAATTCCTTGAAAATCCGCCCATCATCTCTTATCAATTTTATCTTCCAGACATCAACATCACCGCCATCATACTTGAATATAATTTTCCTCTGTCTTCCATTTGCCACCCAAACACTGTTTTCTCTTGGTAAGACAACTTCTAGGGAGTGTTTGACTTGGTTTTCTAGGAAACAATATTGGGTATAAACTTCTAAGCTAAAATTGGTTGGTACGTGGGCATCATTATATAGTCAATTAGTTGTTTTTCCACGTTTTATTTATAAGCTAAGCGTTCACGCTAATCGTGCATCTTCAGGGCAAAAATGGATGTGTTAACAATTTGTTTCATACTACATTGTGTAAGAACGCGTTATTTTACAAGTTATGAATTTTGTAGCGGTTTTCATAAATTCGTGAAATATAAAGTCCAAAAGTGTAATTTATCGAAAAAAAAAAAAAAAATTAAAGAAAATAACGACAATAAATAATTAAGTGTAATACCCTTAAAATATGTTTTTGAAAACCATAACTCTTACAGAATACATTAATCATTATTAAACCACGCTGATTTTTATAAACCTCAATATTTGTTTTTCTCTTAGCAATGGTCATAAATGACCTTGCAAACTAAAAAACAACTTTATCCACATTGATAATAAATCCATTGATATTTTCCGAAGACATATAAACTTTTTACCACCATTATCATCATCAATTACCGTCGCTAGCTGAAGACCCACCGACATAGAATACACAGCAAATTATCCAGATAGACACTGCCAGTTCTCGTAGTACTGCAGAATCATTGGAGTGTATCCACGAAGAAGACATTATAAAATGATATGCTTTTTAATCTGATAAAGGCGACAGTTACAAATATTGCTCAGCCATTAATTAAGTTGATTCTATAAATTGTTGGTTTTATTTACATTGGAGCATGCGCAGTAGAGTCTTGGTCCAGCTGTTACTTCTCATGGTAAATCCGCTGTTCAAACACAGCTGCTGACTCATGCAGTGTTATAATCATATATGCAGTCAGTTAATTTAAAAAGATACAATTATTCAGGATATGTTTGCACTCATTAGATAAGTTTTTGTCAAATTTAAATTATTCAGCATTTATCAGAAATAAAAGCGATTTTGATGTCGATTTGATAGCGAAATTCTTACTATAAGCTTGACATTTATATAATTATTCATTCGTACCTGATGATGATGCTCGATGCATCGAAACGTTGTTTTTTTTAGTATTAAATCAAAAATAATTACAAAAAGCTTGTCCTTGGACGCGCTTTCCTTACCTAAGCATATTAACTATTAAATACAAGCTACCCACTGCCTAAAATGAAAGATCGTGAAGAATCCTTGGATATTTTTTTATTGGGCTGATTATAGTCTCCAGCCCGAGTCACATTCTTTACAGCGAGCCTATCTAACTGGCTATAATTCAACTATTTATTTATTTGCTATACTTCATTGCTACTAATTTTCGTGGATCTTAATTTTTTGCGATATTATTAAATTAAAGAATCGGTTGCAAAAATTTAATTTTTCGATTTCAATCAAGTGTTTTGACAAAATCGCGAAATTTAAGCAATAGGATATATGCATGTTCAATTTTTAGCGAAATTCAGCTACATTAGTTTCAAATTTAAAATTAGTAACAAGAAGGTACAATTCCCTAAACCTTTCTAAACATCGATGAATATCACGGCATCGCTAGCTTTCGCTATTTCTTGAACTTCGGTATTAACCAGATAGTCCAAATACCTGGTATCTTTATTAAGCTTATAGCTCTTTGATTTCCCAATACAAACTGCACAACTCGAAACTGAAGAATTCATACTAGAATTCAAAAAATCGTTTTCTTCAGTCGGCGACTCCATTTTGGAATTTAGGTCCAATGTTGCACATGCATTCTCATCCATAAAGGTTACACCATTAGGCACATGCGCTTTGAATTTCACCGCTGACCGATCTATACTGCTGACGTTAGAACCACCATTTCTGAAGATCTTTGAGCTTTTTCTACGGCATTTTTCGATTGACGATTTACTTCTTGAAATAGTTGCTTTTGTTTTTCCTTCTGTCATTTCTTCGATGAGGTCTAAAATGCTTTGGAATTGAGCGCTATTTTCAAGAGCGACGTTGGTAGAAGATTGAGGCAGATCCGCCACTTGAGAAGACGAGTTGTGCAAACTTGGGGAGGAGACGTCAATACTGATGGTATCCGCGTTTAAGCCTTCGTTTTCAAACATGCGCAGTTCGTGTGGCATCAAGTCGATGGGTTCGTGCGATTGGGGACTGGTACCGAATAGTCGATCTATTGTCGATACTTGTTGGTCAGCGTTCATTCTATCAACGGACGTCCAGACGCTGTAGCTGCCAGTGGTGCGTGAGGCTGATAAAAAGAAACATTACATTATAAGATTTGCGAAATATATTCATTTCTTATAGATACATAGATATTAAAGACGCAGTCCAGTTAGCCTTTAATACAGGTGTTATTGTCGTCACGCAATCGTTCGTGGGAAGGAAATGATTGCGTGACAACACTAAGAATTAACACCTGTGTTAGAGGCTACAGTTGAGTGCGTGACTGTTGGTCTTACTGTCATATATTTGACTGAATCCCATGTGTCCCGCATGCGTTTTGGAATTTTGAACAAAAATTAATAGTATACCATGGCTAATCTGAAGTACATAAGTATGCATGATCCGTCCCCTTGTCAAAAAACCCATCAAATTAGTGAGCATAAACTCGCTAACTTAGTAAATTAGCATCAACACTTGAATAAATTGAAAGTTTTACAATATATATCTATATGTTGTAGTGTTCCTTTAGACGTTTTGATCGTGTTACTACGACCTTCTTAATCCGCAGTAGATGGGATTATGCAAGATCATTTGAGAATGCAAAAGCTAGCTTTTCATGTACTCTAGGGAATTATAGAATATAAAACCTGATTATAAAATCTTCAGTTATACATATTTTATAACAGTCTCAAGTTTATTTAAACTCTCTACTTTACATGTCGAGTATTTGTTAGGATTGAAAACCTGGGACCCGGAGAAGAACAGGAAGAACCCTGATCTTGCGGCATGATAGAAACAGCATATCAAACAAACCCAATCCACAGGTTGTCCAAGCCGATAATCCTGTGAAACAGGCTATATAGCTACAGCGATGAAAAATTATTAATCACGGGTTAATACAGCAATTTTAGATTTACCTTGAATGTCACGTGTTTCAGGACTGTCATCACGTTTCTTGCACATGCGCAGTGGTGCTGTCAGAGTCTGTTCATAGGCTCGTCTGAACGGCGGCCATATTACACCATAGATAATAGGATTGCACAGACCGCTGACCATAGGGAATTGCATGGACAAGAGACCGTAGATTTGTGGGTAACTGACAGAGAAATAGTCAAGAAAAAGACAGATCTGGAAAGAACAGAACATAAAATGTTTTATTAGTTTTCTTCCTAAAATCAAATCTTGGGATTACATTTGTAATATATTAATAGTATTACTCAATTGAATTATCACCAATATAATAGAATCCCAACATGTCATTCTAAAAAGATATCTATTTGGGAAGTTAATTATATTGTTATTTTTGCGCTGCTCGGTTTTACCAATGACATACCAACGGCAAATTAAACTATGTGAACAAATCGATAAATGTATGTCTGAAGGACAGTTATACGGTAGATTGAATGAATGAATGAATGGATGGATAAATGCATTGATGAATGGCTGGACGAACAAACGAACGAATGAATTAATTGATGAATGAATTGAATGAATGAATGAATGAATGATTTAAAAAATAAATGGGTGAATGGATGGATGGATGGATGAATGATATGGGATGGATGAATTAAGGGGATGAATTAAAGAAAGAATAAATGAATTCTAATTTATCCATTTAACCTAATCAATTCACCTAAAAACTCGAGGATCGAACTGAACAATAGATATTGCCCGCATTTGCTTGACTGGCCATAAAAACAATAGGTTTACGAGGCTGGAGTGAAGGGCAAAAAAATATATATATATATACAAATATATATATATAGAAAATGTATGGATTCACACACTTCAGTCTCGATGAGAATCTATAATTGTTTTGTGGCCAGCCAAGCGAATGCGGGGAAAGATCTTTTACAGTTCCAAATGCAAAAAACTAATTCACTTTAACATACCAGCCATGGGACCAAGGAAAAACTGTAAATGCCAACAATTATCGCCACCATCTTTGAAACTTTCTGATTGTATTGTTCATGAACCAAATGTCTCGTTTTTTGAACTGCCATTTTTCCCGTAGAACTCGAATACGACGCCCGAAAAAGAGAATGTCTTGAGGAATTTGTCGCGTGAAAACTACAAATGCAACTCACTAAAATGCAACATAATTGCACACATGCAAAAACTAAATTATAAAGGCTTTTTCTGGAAAATAAACAGTAAATTTGTGGAGAAAACGACACGGGTTTTGCGTAGTCGACGCTGAATATTAACGGCCATGAAGATGTGAATGCTGCTATAACCCAACAAGAAATTACAATAATAATCAAAAATATTCCTTTCCATTTCTTCCTGTAGAAATTGTGTGCGGTTAATGATAAAAATCTGTCTATCGAAAGCATAAGAATTGATATCGTTGACGCCATTCGTAGAAAAATAATCAACCAGCTTTGAATTTTGCATAGAGTTTTGTCTTCGTAAAAATCCGCTTTCTTGTTTATGTAGAGATGAAATGACAACGATACCGGACCAAATAGTTGAAGAATGTCAGCTGTTGACGTTGAACACATGAACGGAGAGAAAGGATATCTTTTTGGCGTAAAATAAGAAACACTTACTATCACTAAAATATTTTGTAGTGCAATGAGAAGAGAGAGAGTAAAGAGCACGTAAATTGCCACTTTGTAAAATGTGTAGTCGTCTGTCAAACTTGCGCCATAATCCAAACTATACAAAACCATTTTCTCAGACAAAAATAGAGAAGTTTGACTGTTTCGTTGCTTTTTTGTGCATACAAGAGAAAAATAAATGTTTGCTCTTGGGCTATTTGCACAACCGTTGATATTTTCTCACTATATAAGAATTTCCGTTGATGACCGTTTTCTGTTTAATGCCAGGTTCCCCTTGAATTTACAACGTAGCAAAATTGGATTCTGATCAGTATTCGTTTTTCTTGCTTTTCTTTGCCTCTTTTCTTCTCGATTCTTCTTCTCCCCTAAAGCCAATTGTCTGTAGCTTGAAAACTCATGGTTTGGAGATCAGAAATAAAGACAAGTAGTTTTGAAGTGGTATATTTTGAAGTGTGGAGCCATTCCAATGGAGAGCAAATTTCCGTGTTCATGTGAAGACGCGCTGCAATCAGTATTCCAAAAACAATATTTTCATTTAACACGAAATCTGATAATGTTTTCATTCGACTAAATATTGGCTTAAATGTGTTAAAATTCTAGCATAACGAAAATGTGGTTTCACAAAGAAATAACAATGACTGATCAAGGAAATAAAAATAATCTCAGACTTGTCAGCCAGTGAAAAATCAAAATTTTGCATCCGTAATTTGTGAATTTTACAGATAAATGTTCATATTGTAAATTGAATTCCGGTGTTTTCATTCCCGGAGATTTATGCTAAATTGTGTTTTTATTTTTGTTCGAGTGAATTCAATTTTTTATGCATTAAAAACTTACACCTATTCTATTATTAGTGGGCCAAGACATATTGAGTGTGGTTTTTCGCATTCTTTGAATTATAATTTAAAACATTATTAAATGTTGTCAATCCTTTTGTACGAACTCAGGAAAATAAATGTGAAAAAAAATTGAAATAAAATTCATATTGCTAAAATATTTTTAAATATAAAAATGGTGCAAAATGATACGCATTTTATGTACGTACACTTTTGAAAATGATGAATTTCTGTTTCATTCTAGCTAAGAAAGCGCGCAATCACGTCTGAACAAATAGAGAATGCAGTAAAAATATTCACCCAAAATAATAATTCAGATTCATGTGTTTGATATTTTTTTCTTTATAAAATAAAGTGCGCGTCATTTAAATTTTTTCATGCAAAATATTTTTACTGATTTTGACTATATCGATCATCATGGTATCCAAATCATTTTGCCATCGTTATATCAGGCCCCCCCCCCCCCCCCCCCCCCCCACAAAATATTTTTTGGGGACTCGGCCCCCCCACAAAATATTGGTTAAAAGATATCAATGCATGAGTTTACACAGTAAAAAAAATGTTTTTTTTTTTTTCATTTTGGGGTGGGGAGGGGTGGTGGATTATAGTGCCTCCCCCCCCTCCCATGGCTGTTACTGTTCCGCTCGCCGCCCCTGTATACTAAATCTTAGTAAACAACTAAGCAGCTGAACAGCGCGGCAAACAAACAAAGAAACAAACTAAAACAAACAGACAAACATTCAATCATACAAACAAATGTCCTGAGGCAAGCATACCAACAAACAACCAACCTGAAGTAAGCTAGCAAGCAAGGGGTAGGGTCCCTGTTTATTTTAACTGGCAACAGGCTTGGCTGCTCAGTTGTTCAAAATTTTCAAAATGGCGGATTGTCAAAATTAAACTTCTTTCGCACGATTTTCTATTTAAAAACGTAAATATGATACCAGGGAGCTTAGTGGCGGTACGATTTCTGAGTTTAGTTGCTCATCTTGTAATAACAATAACAATATTTTGGGCAAAGGTATGTTTTTGTGTTTGTTTGTGTTTATATTTTGAAAACTATACCGAAATATATTCTAGTAGTCAATCACTCTTAAAGCAGAAATCTTAAATTGAGCAAAAGTTTCTTATTTCTAGATCCTGAGACAAGATCGCAGATCTTAAATTAAGCAAAAACCCATTGTTTTACTTAATTCAAGATCTGTTGTCTTGTCTCAGGATCTAGAAATAAGAAACTTTTGCTCAATTTAAGATTTCTGCTTTAAGAGTGAATATATCTAAACCATCCATGTTTTCATGTTATTTTTCACAGGATTCTAATGTTCTGTCTTGCCTGCCAGCTCAGTACTCTCAGTCTGAATATGACACTAAGCATACAGAGTAGGTTCATTGTGTTTTTTTAAATTATTATTTTATTTTTATTGCTTACATGATGTCTTTGTCACAAAGTTTGTGGTGTGGATCCTGCTATGAGAATTGTACTCTTTTTTAACGTCATTTGTTGTTCAAGAAAAATTCCTATAAGTTCACGAGTCGGGATCATCTTTGAGTTGATCAACAGATTCTCGTTTGTTAACTTTCATAAGATAATAACTATCATACGAAATAATCTATAAATTTTATCAATTTCTTTATTTTGCTTTTTATCATTGAGCTTAATTTATAATTTTATATATCCTTTATTATTGTTTTTTAGGTTAATAGTTGGTTTGTCCTTAACACTGGCCTTTCTAGTGTTTGAGTTTGGTGGTTTTATTGGAGGAGTTTCTATGTTTAATAGCACAGTAGCAATGCTTTGTATCCTTACAAGCAATATTACATTAACAGCATAATTGACATTGGCTTTTCAGTTTCCAATACAATAATGTTTTAAAAAATTGTTGATGTGTAATTATCTACACTGCAGAAGACTTCATGATGAAGACTGCCACAGGCATGTAGTGTGGCTAAAACATCAACAATTTTTACAGCCAAATTTGTTGTATCCCGACCCGCCGTTTCAAAACTTTGTTTTCATTTAGTCTTTTCTGAGCTGTCAATCAATTTCATAGGGCGGAGCTTGCCCTAACATGTTTTGTCATTGGTCAATCTAAAATAAACTCAGCCCTTGGAATTGATTGACGGCCCAGAAACGACCAAATCAAAATGGCGGCTCACAATACAACGAATTTGGCTGTAATTTCATTGTGTTTGAAACAGAAAAACCTTGTACATATCACTGTCATAAATTGGCAACACCAAACACTTTTGTTCATACCAAGATCAGCTAAAAAAACACCATTCCCTTTCAACTTCTTTTTGTACCAGCCTCTCTCCATATTAATTATGAATCATCAATGACAAAAATAGTATCAAGTATGGAAACCAACGCTACGTCCACACTAACCCGGATAACTTTGACAACACAACTTTATTTATCTGGTTAGGCCTTCCTTCCACACTAAAATGCATGAATCCGAAACAATTTGTATGCTAATTCTATTATTTAACGAGCAATTTTTGTCATGGTTTCATAACAAAAGTTGTTTTTTTCAAGGTCATCATCCACCATAGTGTAGCTCCATGGCTAATTGCATTGTGTGGATAATTTCTTTAACAAAATCTTAGCCATTGTAGCACACGCCTGTGCAGCTATTACCTTGTCAATATTTGTAGTAGATTCTTGGGATTGTGATAAGTTTTGGTATGTCTTTGGATTCTGTAGGTAAGTAGACTTGCTTAAAAGTACTCATACACACATTCGATTAAACTAATACTGTTTTGGCAGAAAATTTAGCCTGGGTTAGAAGGAAGAAGTCTTTTCTTTTTTGAACTCTTAAGAACACAGACACAAAAGACTTAAATACCATGTTTTCGGTCCCCTAATAAATTGCTCATGGCAAAATTACAGGCAACATTGAATATTTGGTAGTCCAAAATGATCATAGAAGCCAAAATTATATCAAATAGATGATGAACTGAACATTTTTTCTATGTGTCAAAAAAACATTTTTTTTCCTTTTTGGTGGTTCATGCATACTATCCTTGTAACCCCCAACAGCTGGAGACTGAACCTAAGCCCTAATTGCTACATTTTGTATGTGCTGAATGCTTTGTGTGCTCTGTTTTCAGTGCTTTGCCAGTGTTTATTGAGGTGTGTGTTATGATAGGGGTTCTTGGACTAAGAGGTGATAAATAACAGACTACTGTACCTAAATGTAAATATTGTATTCATTACTCAAGTCAACCTCAGCCAAGCTACACTACTGTTATTCCAGCTGACACAACAAAGCAGACAAGATCAGCAATATTGCCGATACAAGATGTATATGATTTAGAAATAATTTTCCTGGCTTACAGTACTTGGATGTAAATATTAATTGTTTTAGACCAGTGATAAAGAAATAATTTATACAAGAAAAGAAACAAGTCAGTGGAGCTATTGGGCATTGTATATAGCCATCTCTTAGGGAGTGGGATTTTATATTTTAAGCAGACATTATACCAATATCAACTGCTGGATGTCTGTGTTCAAATATGATCAGTGCATATTAAGATGAAGTTTATACTATTTTCACCATTTACATCAACTCTTGTAGAGTGCACACACTAAAAGTGTGCAGCATAAATACCACTAAATAGTGCAATTTTTATGCTAATTCTATTGTTTTCTTTTGTTTCATTAGTGCTATTTACTATTAAATAGAGACAACTGTTGCACACATTTAGTGTTAGCACTCTACTTCACTGGTCATTTTTGGCACTGCTTTGTAATATTATTGTATAGAGCTAAAGAGAGAACATTACTTTGACATGGAGTGGCCAATTTGTAGATAGAGATAAGTGCTTGTAATCCCTCTACTGATTATAGTTATACACTTTTGTGCTTTTAAAATTAACATGTCTGATCAGTACAAATAAAATGAATTTTATTATACATTTTTATCATTTACATCAACTCTTGTACTTCATGCTAAGATTTTTCTGATTTTCTTTGAGTAGATCTTCAGTACATTTGATCATAAATTGTATTTCTTCCTCAGTGGGGCGGCCGTGTGCTTTCCACCTTACCCTTCCTAATCCATCCACTAGGAATACATGACCAACTATGGTGTTTTCAATAAGGTTGTTCTTGATTTCATCAGTATTTCCATAATAACATAGATATCTATCCTGAAACCATATGAAAACAATCAAGAGTTGCCTTTGATATATCCAATGTACAACTTGAGTTACCTTAGGCACTGGACGTTCCAGTCTAAGATAATAATTATAAATTCAAAAAAATAAGAATTAAAGTATTTATATTATAATTGTATTATTGTGTTTCTAAAGACTTAGAAATGAACAATACAGTACAACACATTTTTATGTTATTTTATGAGAATTATTTTGTACGCTGAAACAGTGAAGTGTACAAATTTGCATTAATTTCCAGAAATGGTTGCATTGAAGGCTAAATTAGCTGCTTGCATAAAGCTTGAATAGCATCTGAGCCATATCGACTGAATAAACCCCTGCAACTGTAAAATGATCACTATTTTAATAGGCCTACCTTTTTTTCAGCTGGTATTTGTTGCCGTAGACTATTTTCTATAAAAGGCTTCATGAGTCTAAAGAACATACCATCAACAACATTTACCTGTTGATCAACAGAAATGACAAACAATTAGTTACAGTTGTAATAATGTCCTGGGTGGCAGGGGAGGGGGGTGGGGGTGCACAGCCCCTACATTTTTTCAAGCTTGCTTAGAGAGTGCACTCACTAAAAGTATGCAACATAAATACCACTAAATAGTGCTATTTTATGCTAATTCTTTTGTTTTCTTTTGTTTAATATAAGTGTTATTTACTACTAAATAGTGACAACTGTTGCGCACATTTGGGGCATGCACTCTACATACTCACTGAGGCCATGCCTTAAATACCATTTGGCATGTTACAGTGCTGTTAATTCAACTGGGACCATGTTTGTCACCGGTAATACGATTGGCTAATAAGATATTAACTGGGTGAGTACAATATTATGCAGAATTTACCTCAAAACATTTTATATCTGGATTCATTTGAAACTTCTCTAAAAATGGCTGTCTGTATTTTTCACACATGTTCTATGGAAGAGATAGTTGTTTTGCAAACTTTATGCAAACAATTGAACATTTAAAATGACACAAGGAAATGTTAATTCAGTGAGAATGAATGAATGTTTATTTTTTTCTAACATCATTATACAAATTCTACATGTGATATAGGTTAGAAAAAAATAATAATTTACGATAATCATAAATACAGGAATATGTATATGTGTGTATATATATCTATTTTGTCAGTGTTATTTATGTTATATTAATTTGTTGTTATTGATATTCAATTTTATTTAGGAGCATGTGGGGTATGTTTTTAAACTGGCAAGTTTTAGAGGCAGGTGGTCAAGTTGTCAGAGCAATAAATTGTTTAATCAATGCTCTTGGGCTGTTTGTATGAAACTTGGGTATAGCTACATGTTTATACTCCATAAAATTTCATTAGAATTTATTCACTGGATTTGGGTTTATCGTTGTTCAAGCTTTATACAATATGCAACCCTGGACACTATGTATTCGTTCAGGTTCTTGTTTGGACAAGTACTGTCTCTCCTGCTTGTAAATAGAAAACTGATTTGCCTCCTAGCCTGTTGGAATTTCTTTAAATAAGGGGCCATTATGGATTAACAAAAACCAAATTAAGTTTTTTCAATGATTTGGTGTAACATTAGAAAATTGTCACACTTCACCCTTGTATTTTTTCATATCAAATTCACTCCTTCAGTAGACGTCACAGACACCAACCTGTCCTATTGCCCTCAACCACAACAATACCAGTGTCACACTGTCCGAAAACTCTTCATTCAATTTGATTTCTCGTTTGTGAAGATTTCTGCCAGTAATTACAGGAAATGATAATGCTGTCTATAGAGAGAGAATAAAAAAAAAACAGTTTAACATGCAATGTCCTGATAAGATAGAGGTGAAAAACCTAATTTAGCAACATGCGCACATATTTGGCTTGATAAGCATTTAGTGAATATAGCATAATTCGTAAGTATGTTACTGCATATAAGTAGGGTAAATTTGATGATTACTATTAAGGCAGTGATTTCATAATTAACAGTGACATTTGTAAAGTTTTTTTCTTGTGTGATTAGGGGTACTGAAAATCCATAGTGTTCCTTTTGGTTGTGTTATTGGTATTCAAAGTTTTGACACACAGTTCTTTACTTCAAATATTATTGCAACTTGTCAGTGTCACATTGTAGAATTACCTTTTGATCAGTAACTGTTTCTGCAGCAAAAAACCTTTTGCCACCTTTTTCACCATATTCTGTCAGGCAATGAAACACAACAATGGTATGATAGTTCTATGGATAGTATGGTAATAAAGGTTGTCATGTAAATGATGATGATGATGATGATGATGATGACAATGCAAAAAATTATGATCATGATACTTCTGTATTAAGTATGATGAGGCAGTGATGTTCATAAAAATGCCAAATTGGATGTTAATTAATAATAGATTAATTGTCAATAAGTATGATATTATAATTATGCAATAGAAAATACATATCTAACTACATGCATTATCAGTCTAACCTCTAAGATCTGCAAAATATCCCTTTGTTATTTCACCAACCCTTCAAAACAATAAATTCAAATTTTTGAATTCTAATTAAATTCCTTGCATAAACTTGAATTACTAAATGAATTCTTACAGTTGTTGTCTTTCCAATTTTCTCTTGGCTTTCTTCTCTTGCTTTTCCTCTTTGGATACCTTTTTGAAAAAAGATCTTCTTGAAGAAACTTGCGATATTCTACAAGCAAAGCAAACTCTATTTATGGACATAAAAGCTTCCGTTCGACGCAAAAATCGCCGAAAATTATGCATTTTCTGACTCAAAATTTTACAAGTTTTATATTTTTTTGCACGTGAAATAATCTTGAGCCTGCGATATTTGTTGTCGTGCCCAGCTTTCTTGGTCGAGCAGAACAAAAACAGAACTTCACAGGTAACTCTACAAGTGCGTTTTCTTACTGAAAGTTCTCCAAAACTGATGAATGAATTGTCAAAAAGCAGAAAGGGTGATGTGCATGCAGCACTGTAGTCAAGATAGCAATATACTTTTCATCGATTTTCCGTCGATTTGTCCAGTCTGTGGAGTTTGTCTTCAAAACTGTGCGCTGATTATTCCGCCATTTTGTGTTCCTTCTCCTTTCGTGTCAGCTAGTCGTACGAATTTATGTTGCTGTTTACTGATTAAACAAACTAAAGGGGACTTCTTAAGGTAACCAGGAACTTTCGTAGTCTTTATATTGCATTAATCCATTGATATCGGAGTCTTTGTAGAAGTGAAAAGAGTACAGATTCATTCTTTGTGTAATTCAGCTGTAAACTATCTATCTATCTATTGTGTATTTGATAGGAATGCAGATAGTGTTGGATGCTATTATTATTTCAGTCATTGATAGCCCCAAACTCTCTCAACTGAGCCAACCTGGTCAAATGATGATGATTGTGTTTGTTATGATCATGTTTGTGACAGCTAATCTAGTATACTGATTATTGTCTGAGAGGCGAGTGATGATGGTGGTAATGAAGTTAGTTTTGATCTGCTGATGGTAAGATATAGTATACTAAAGAATTCAATCTTGCTAGGGATTATCAAAACGGTGAATATCTTCACATTGGAATGACAGATTCAAATGGTAAGATTTCTTGATTACTTCCATTTGCATTGTCACATGGCCACCCCAGCAGTTTAGTCTCATCTAGGAACTGGCAATTTGTTGGATGTCAATTAAGAGCCGGCAACATACTCGCTGTGAAACAAAATGCGATAGTCTGTCTCCCACTTTGTCGGCTTATTGATTGTCTTTCACTTAAATGCCTGGTTTCCAAATGAGACTTTTAGCTTCAAGGGAGACACTTCAACTAAAATGGTTACAAATCATTATTTTTCTATATTAGGTCAAATTTTCAACTATGATGAGAGAGGCCTTAATGTTGAAAGAACAAACTGGGACCAGTGCGCTATGATAGAGATTGACTGTAGTGATACAGGAATATGGGATTCAGTGCTCCAAGACAGTGTACTTTCATCACAATGGACAAAAGAAAGGTGCATGATCACATGATTATTGAGTTTTTTTAATTTTGTTTGTGTTTTTGTTTTTTTTGTTGTTGTTTTTAAATATGTTTTTATATTATAAAGTGAATGCCACATTAGTGTAAAACAATTAATTCGTAACTATTTAGTGCAGGGGCCGAGGAGAGGGAGGGGCTAAATAATAGAAATACAAATAATCCAAATAATAATTGTCCTCAAAAGTTTTTTTTTCTTCTTTTTGATATTATCATTATTTTGGATGTCTGTGAATGTCTTGTTCTTTATGACCTAAGAAAAAAAGTGATTATCATTTGGCTGTCAGCCCCTCTACTTTTCAACATACTCCATGGTCCCTGTAGTGCTGGATAAGATTTAGTTATCCACTAACTAACAATTCACCATTTATCTTTTCAAAATAATTAACATACTGTAGCTTTGTCATTGTCACCATATCATTATCTTCTATTGATAGATATTTTCCATTTTGTAGGTACCACGAAGTACAGAACAATTGTTACAACTACATAATAAGCATGCTTCACCAAATCAATAAGCAACAAGAACTTTCACTTGATGAAAGGCATTTGTCATCAAAAGAAGTGTTCAGCAAAAATTACATTTTGCCCCTAACAACAAAAGTTGCAAAATACATTGAAATATACAGAAACATAAAATCTCAAGGGACTGTTGTATTACCAAGAAAAGGCATCACCAGTTGATATTTGGGGTTCCTGTGTATTGGTAACACAGGGAATTCAAAATCTTAATGTGTTCAGTAAGTCTTGTCAATCTCGCACCCTGAGCCCGCGTTTTCTTGTGGCCTGTGGTAAAGAATGAGGGCTCTGGCTTGTTATACATAGTTGGACCAGTAATGTTTTCAAAATGACAACCTAAGAAATGTCAAAGATTTATCTTGCAATAGATGAAACTTCAAAAATGCTATCAAATGGTATCAAACCAAAATATGTGGATAAACAACTAAAACTGGAAACCATAAAACATGGCTTCCAGTATCAGATTATGCCAGAGCCCTTCAAAAAACAGCAAAAAATGAATGATGCAATGGGAAAAAGGACAAATAAATAAAACAGAAAAATTAAAAATGTCAAATTTAATGATATGAATTAATTATAAAAAAAAATTAAAAACGAGTTATTTAATAAAATGCATTTTTTAATGCATTTTAATAAAAATTATAAAATATTAATTTATAAACAATTGTTTTATTGAACTGATATGCCACTTGCCTTTTTTTACCGGCACCGATCAGAGGCGCGCGCGCGCGAAAAGAAAGCAATGACTTTTTGGGTGTTGGGTTTCCTGTGTAATTTCGAATGTCAACTCGCTAAGAGTTGTGGGTAAACTTGTCAAAATCCAAAATGGCGTCCTCCACACATGTTCATGAAGTAGCTCCCGATGCTCTACCATATTATGATCAAGGTTATGAAGAGACAGGAGTCAGAGATATGGTAAAAATGTTTTGAAGAATTCAAAGCGGTTTTATATTTCCTGTTAAACTTGTTTTAATTTTGTAAGCTGTTTGTCAGATCATGAGATTAATGAAGTCGGGATGAAATATATTTGAAATCGCTTCATAACAAAACAGTGTTTTTAAGGTTCTAATAGAAATACTCATATATTTTGATTTGCTCCGTATTTGTGTAAAATTTATTTATTAATCATAACACATGATCTATGGTTATTTGTGCAGTAACGTTCGCGCTTAGTGCCAAAAATGTTGAAAATTTCAAAGTCTTGACAAAGTTGAGCTTTATAGAAATATTCCTCGTCATCTTCTCTTATAAATTTAACTGTAATGCCTGGCGGAGGTTGTTGTTTTACAGAAGAATCAGGGTATTGTTATTTTATAGAGATGTTTGATTCATGCAGCTCGATCTGCCGGCCTATATAGCTATTTAGCTCGATTAGTTTTACTCTATTTTTAATAGGACAGTGTTCAATCCTGCAATGTAATATACAGTGCTGAAATAAAGTTTGTTGTTGTTGTTTGCACTTAACTTACATGTAAGCTTACATAGCCTTGTTTTCTTTGATTATTATATAGGTGAATCAGTTAGTTGACGAGGAGACAAGACGGTACAGACCAACTAAAAATTATTTGGAATTTCTTCCAAAACCAAATGCTGATAAGTATCTGGTAAAACTATTTGTACTACTAAGATTATTAAAATACTCATAACTTATATATCGCTGTAAAAATATAATTTATTATAGTATTAGTTGTAGTTGTCAAATCGTGCACTACTGGAGTTGTTATGTGATCAAGGTTTTCTGTAATCACTCTGTGATGTCAACTGAATAACTCCCCATCCAGTGGATAATTTCTAAGTGCAAAATAACTTTTATCCAATGGAAGACTACCTCCATTTATTATTATTGAAACTGGTTGCAGTTCACTTAGATGATAGAGCAATTTTAGGAACAAAATCTTAAATGTGTCACAATTTTGTGAAAGTGATATGAAATTGCTGTTAACTTGTTGAGGGGGACATTGGGGAATCTTGAACACCGCAAAAAATTGATGATGAAAACTGCAACACCGCAAAAAATATTCAACAAAACACCGTGACAGCATTTTTTCATGAGTCATGTGAAAAGAAACATTTTTGTTGGATAATCACAACTATGTAAAAAGTTTTCATTTCACCATACACTGCATGTAAAATAACTTAAATACTGCACACTGTGAGGTTTTGCATCACCCCAACACCACAATTTTTTTTAGTTCACTGTAACACAGCACTAAAATAAGGACAACACTGCAAACCCCAATGTCCCCCTCCTTGTTAGACACATAGATGAAAAAGCTTGCATTAGAGTGCTTTATAAATTAAGGAGCTCCTCTGTGTGCATACCTTGTAAAAGCAAAAGGTACAATATCTGGTATTTACAATGGTCATTAAGGTGCTGAACACAATAAATTAATATGTATATCTTATTTTTATTTATGTGCAGACACCTGTTCTCAAAAATGAATTTGATAGAATAAGTAAAAGACAACCTATGGATCTCTTGAGTATGAAAAGGTACAATATAACTGAACATCTTCTTCTTCCTTCCTTACCTTACTGACCACTCTACTGTATTTCGCCTTCCTTCCAATCTTCCTTCCTTTTATCTTCAATCTTTCCTTCCTTTTGTCTTTCCTTCCTTCCTTCTTTCATTCTTTCTTTCTTCAATCCTTCCAAAACATCCTTCCCTCCTTCCTTCCTTCTTTTCTCTATCTTTCCAAAACATCCTTCCTTATTTCCTTCCTTTTTCCATTCTTCTTTCTTTCCTTCCTCTCTTCCCTTTTCATTTTTTTCCCTTCCTCACTTACCTCTATCCTGTAATCTGTATATCGCAGATATGAACTTCCCAAACCAGCAGCCGCACAAAAGCATGACATTGGAGCCTGGACTGAAGCAGTAGAGAACTCAATGGCTCAACTAGAGCACCAAGCAGAAAGGTGACCACACAGTCTTTGCTGTCCTTATTTTTCCCAGTATACTTTTTATGAGATACTGCTAAATTTGGAGTGTTTTAATGTACATGTACAGGGCTCGAAATAAGGGCAGGTCAACGGACAATGCCCCTCCAAATTTGCTTCTTGACATGCCAAATCAGAGTTTGAAAGGACAAGTTGACCTATGACATATTTTTAAAAACAAATTATTGTTACAAATTTTGACCTTTCAAGAAAGGGGTATTGACCTTCCAAAGATGCATCTGTAAGGTCATCTTGACCTATGTATGTCAGGCTGTAAGCCTTGCAAGCCTTGCATGTACAAATTAAAAAAAAAACGTTTCGGCAGAAATAATCCAGAAATGTTTTCAGTTGTTACTGCTTTATAAGTCAGACAACTCACTTGCATTGTACAAATTTATTAGATGAATTAAACTTACACACTGTTAATTCTTTACAGGATAATCAATTTAGAATTATTGTCTAAATATGGTCCTACTGCTTGGCGGTCACATTGTGATCTACTGGCCAATATATTAGAAGAACAGCAGAAATTATTATTAGACATCAGAAAACAAGTGCAAGAAATAAACTGGCAGAGAAAATCAGAACAGGTGAATGAATGTTATTTTACAATTTAAAATTTATAAAATCTTCAGCTTTGAAGCAATTGACTTCAAACTTTGGGAATGTACTTGGGGAACCACGTACATTATCCATGACTTGTATTGTTCTAGGGGTAATAACCACTTAAACCTGGTTTCCATATAATTGAGAATGTTCAAGAATGGTCACAAGTAATCAATAAAAAATTGATTGTAGTTAAACCAATGTTTTTCGATCATACAACCGTTTTCAATACATCATGGATCGCAATTGAAAGGGTTCGGAAACAGCTGGTAGATTGAAAACCTTTGGTTTCCCAAAATCGGCTGTTTTTTTCCCAGAATGTTTGAGACCATTCTCAATCGTTTGAGATTATATGGAAACCAGGCTGAAGTGTCACTGAATATTGCTATTTTTTTCAGACATCTGCTGGTGAACAGCTTACCCATCTAGAACACAGGTGAGATTAGGAGACCAAGCTTTTGATTGTAATACTTTGCTTTCTTCATCCAATAATATTGTCATTTGTTTGCTCTTTCTTTTATTCATTCACCTATTCATTCATTTGTTCATCCAATTATTATTTTGTTTGCATATTCATTTGTTTCTTTACATTCTTTCCTTCCTTCTTTCGTTCATTTAGTATGACATGTTGCTATTAGATGGGTTGATTGATTTATTGATTGATTGAGGAACTGATTGATTGATTGATTGATTGAGAAATTGATTGATTGATTGATTGATTCATTGTTTGGTTGATTGAATGATCATCTGTATTTTTCATGAATGTCAAATGACGCCATTCCCTATTCCTATTCCTATTTCTTGATTGAACAACCTTAATTCAACGCATTTGTATTTTTGTTCTTCTTCAGCTGGGTTGGTCTTGTCTCAAAGAATTATGAAATAGAACGAGCGTGCCTGGAACTAGAGAAAGAGATGCTGAGTAGAAAACATGAAATCGAGGCTAACCACAACAACCACACATCATAGTCTTGAGGCTAGGACTAGTTAACAATGTTTTATCATTGTTTACACAGGAAGCCCACTCGAAGTTTTGTATGCAGGCTTGACCTTTCGATGAACTTTTGTTATATGACATATTTGGAAACTGTCAGAATATATTATCCAATCAAACAATCATCTTTTAAAAAAATTTCGTTTGTACCCATAACCATTTTTGGTAATCTCACCTTATTTGGAGGTGACTATGGATTCCATTTTGGTGATTTTGTACCATCCAGGACTACAATTCTCTCTCAAAGTTTGATGTTTTTTTCCATACTCGACATATTTGTAGATAGTTCACAAAAAAAAAAAAAAAAAAAAAAAAAAAAAAAAGCATGAACTAAAAAGAAACAGACAAATTTTGTCTTCATTTCTTTATGCAGGCTCCCTTATCTTGCATGGGCTGGCATTTGTTGTGTTGTAGCTAGATAAAATAAGTAATCTGGATTAGATAGGGGACCTGCCTTGGAAGCGAATCATTTATGGGAGGTCAATATGCAGGGGCGGCGGAACCGGGGGGGGCGGGGCGCGTGCCCCCCCACAAAATATTGGTAAAAATATATTAATGCATGAGTTTATACAAAAAAATTGTTTTGTCATTTTCCGGTTAGTAAAGTTTTCCAATTAGATGCTACGTGCCATAATACGCATAAAATATAACCGCCTTGGATGCAGAAGCTGGCTTCCTGTGTCGTAAGGAAATGCGAGTTGACTGGGCTCTAGTTATTATTTTCCTTGGGGTGGGGAGGGGTGGGGGATAATAGTGCCCCTCCACGGCTGTTGCTGTTCCGCCGCCCCTGATACGTGAATATAAGCACATTCAGTTGAAGATGATCATGCTACGTCTTAGTGTCTTTTACCCAAACAACGTGCCCAGTTTTAGTTTTTCTGGACCAGGAGCTATACTCGCGAGAGGGAGAGAGAGAAGAAAAATGAGATAAGAGAAAGAAATATCATATCAGTCCCTTTTTAATTCTGTAGAACAAAGAACCTATTGAAATGATTCCGGCATTTGCTGAACCGATCGAGCCATTCTTTTTTCTTTTACTTTCATTCTTTCTTTTTTTTTTTTGCTCTTGCGAGAGAGTATCGGCTCTGTGCTTCGATAAATAATACCGCTGAGCGCACTTAAGATCACAGCGTTTGATACAATAAGACATTGTTTAAACTTTATCTATGTTGCATGTGTAATCTTCAGTATTAGGCATTTAATAAGTTATAATACAGGAAAATACTACAAACTAATAAAGCCGATTAGTAAGGACTATCTGAGCAGAGGTTTATCCTTGCTTATAAATAGACATCTTACGACCCACCCATGAATCTAACTTAAGCACGAACTATCTAAAATTGAATATGTTTTTTTAAAAATCCCTTTAAATGCACTCATGTATTTTTTGTGTTGTGATGTGAGTTTTCAGTGCCACAGGTTGCCCAAGCTAGATGGTTGTGACCGTTTTTAGCAGTAGAACGAAATAAAGACTATGATAAAAAGTAAAGTCTGTATTTGTGTATTGTTATTTTCTTTACCTTTCTGATGAATTTCAGGCAATTTGAAGCAATGTTCAGGTGTTGCCCAAGCTAGATGGTTGTGACCGTTTTTAGCAGTAGAACGAAATAAAGATTTATATGATAAAAAGTAAAGTCTGTACTTGTGTATTGTTATTTTCTTTACCTTTCTGATGAATTTCAGCCAATATGAAGCCATATTGAGAGAAGTATTTAATTTATCCCTAACGTCCTAAGACGTTGCTTTAAAGGACTACTCTATAAAAACCTACCTAAATTATTCCACATGCCGTCAACTACAAGAATTCAAGTTGAAGCGAATCCCCTGCAGAGGTATCTGGTGTGTTACTCGGGCATTTTCACAAGTAAACCTAAGAAATAGGACAAGCAAATAATTACACAATGCAATCACTCATATCTATTTGAATCATTTCGTGACCAGCGAATGGGGTGGAGACAGCTATTCAACGTGATTTGGGAAACTGGAAACAATTTGTACGAAATGTGGTTGTATTGAAATTCTGGGAATGTGAAAAATTTTTCAGACTTTTCCATGACTCGTGAAATGACAAAAGAAATAAAAAAAAAAAAAAAAAAAAAAACGTGAGTGCATATGCATATATGTTGTATATTGCTATTTCAAATAACGTTGTCATCCCCAAAAGCCAATAATAGGTTATTCCAAAACTGCCAGGAACTATGGGTATATTACTTCACCAGTTGACAAGACATCAACCCCACTTAGTATGAATTGATTTGGTTTCTGTTCGCTCCATAGATTGAAAGGTAAAATTCATCTTTTTGACTGTCCAAGATGCGATTCTACATTCTAACATGACTTTTACCCATCATTCCTAGCAGTCTGGGAATGACCTATTGCCTTTTGGTGATGACCACATTATTTATAATTGATATATACGTAATCCTGATCATTGGAAGGCAATTGGGCGTTGCCCGATAACCCTTTTTCTCTCCTCTGCGCATTACCAAAGCGACCGATGTGAAAATTGGTCCAAGAAATATGATGATGACATCATCTTATATATAAATTTTAAAGTCTACCGAGTGACCCCAGTTTTAACGACAGAACTGTACAATGTATTTTAGACGCGGATTAAAAACCACGAGTCCACGACCTTCCACGACGTTTGTGTAGGATGATTAGTATCCGGTTGCCAAAAAATGGAAACCATTTTTTTTAAATCATTATATTTGTTCACAAAACAAACAATTACCCAAAGGTAATGTTTATATAGATATTTCCAGCCTAAGGTACATGAGCATAAGGTATTATGGTACTTGGCTTGTAAACATCGATATCGCCTGTTATTCTATTCTTAGAACAAAGGGAGCCTATTCTAGGAATATTTTCATGTATAATTCATGTACCTGGCAAAAAGAATTGTGGGGGAAAAATAGGAGAAAGCATACAAGACTGAAAGGCATTGTAGGCAAAAGTTTCTAATAAAATTTTTAATATCAATACTGGCTTTAATTGCCGAAATTCATGAACAAATTATAACTGTCTAAATCATCGATGGACTTTTTAGGAAGTCAGCGTTATTGATTCGCTTTTATTGCTGGTTATTCTTGCAAAAAGTACAGGGTGTGTCTCCTCAGCCCTAGCTCACGTCATTTGAATTTCCGAGGACGATATACACGTGCCTTGTGGTGTTCGAAGAAGGCCAAAGTGGACTGAAAACATCCGAGCTGCTAGCTTGTATTTCATTATTTTTGGCCAACACAAGAACATTCTCAAATGACCTTGGAATGATTAACCCAAGGAAATGTTTATACAGACTCCCTTCTTGTGTTTATATTTTGGCCAATACCATTTGCCCGATATTTGCTCTTCTGGTAGTGGCGGTCGATCTTAGTTTGTAACAGCTGTTTCTCGCTCAGCGATAATTTGGCGGATAATCTATGATGTCATGGTGTACGCGAAATTATGATTACGCATCCTTTAATTGAAAACATGCCATACACATACATCTTCGAATTCTCCAAGGTTTCTGAGATAGAGATGTGCATCGTGGTAAAAGTGATCATTTGAAGGTCAAATTGTTTGTCAATTTTGGCCATCAAAAACTCTCTTTGACCTTGGTATATAGAAGGGATGTTTACATAGATATTTTCAGTACATACATATATTGCTGGGAAAAGCAAGGATCTAAAGAATTACTTCCTGCCGCGGTAATTAGGGATGGGGCATGTGTTACTGATTGGTGATGGGCTAAATAAAATGAACTAAAAAAATCGTCCACCGTCTGGAACTTTACAAACTTTGTGCTAGACAGTAATAAAAGTGCTGAAATAATTAAGTATCTAAAAAATAGCTGCAAAACCCTCGCTTGGGGGCATAAAATTAATGGCATCCCCTGTCTGCAGACATCAGAGTGGCGTTAATTGAAATGCAGTCTTCGGAAACCGATGCTAGCTGACTGTCTTTGTTTTTCCATTTTTCTTCTTCTTTTTCATCACACAAACGCTGTGAAACTTTGAGGCGCGCGAGAAAGGCTGTACAGCACGCTGTGGACAACCTAAATCATGTAAACCAAGTTAATCAATCACCGCCAAATGGGAAGGAAATTATGGAGCTTGCGTGCAGATGAGGTTTAAGGGAGGTCGATGGGTGGTCGAAAATGGGCTCACTGACATTTATTAGTAATTTTATTTCCACAATTAGTTTTTTTAGCAAATTAAATAGACTGAGTTTTGTGCTTCTCGCGTTAGTTATAAGGAGTCTGAATAAAGTAATCTTCAAAACATATTCACACTTCATATGGAATTGATCCACTGTATAGGGATTTATCCGGTGTATAGCGCTATCCACACTTCGTGCCGCCACGGCCCCTGAGGTTTACACTGCCGGTTTACGAAGGAGGCTCGGTGAAGGGTCAAAACTAAGGGGTTTCGATCACAGAACTCTTTAGATCTAAAATAGTAGTTTTATTTCGAGAATTTCAATGCATGTTAGTTTTTTTGGAGCTATTTGATATTTTGGGTCAGAAAAAATGTGCTTCTTTATTCGTGCGGTAACTGCTTAAAAAATAGATTTTTATATTTCGCACAAATTTGTTCATCCTTGAGATCAGTTGACAAAACTACTTGATTTTCGATCAATGAAATCAAAATATGTAATATTTGCGATTACTGATAATCAAATTAAAAATGGAAATTTTTATTTTTTTCGGTTATGGAAATGAAAGAGGGCCGTTAAACAATGTAACAAATTATAGAATAGAAATGAAGGTTCTTAACTTTTTCAATTTTGAATTTTCTCTAGAAAATGCTACTCAATTCTAATTTTCAAACTATTTACTATCTAAACAGTTTAATTTTGATAGGTGATATGAGATGAGAACGTTTTATAAATACACACTAAAATATCAAATAATCAACAGTGAATTAACTAAATAAATAATTAATGTCATCATATCAACAAAGTATAGTTTACAACATCTATATAAATGGAAGCTGTGGTTAGTTCTGCAACTGTAGAACAATAGTTTTTTCATATATTTCTACACAGACCTTATAATCTGTTGTTCAGACGACGCGTTTTCATTGGTTCTCATAGCGCTTCTAAGGAGCGTGAAAATCTCTAGATTCGTCTCGACAACCTCTCACGGAAGTCAGGTATTCGATTACTTGTTCTATCCTCTGCCTGCTTCTAGAGCGTGCTTACTGGATCAAGTGTTCTTTTGAGAACTACGATCATTCGTTCGAATTGAAATCTATAAAACGCGTCGAACGATCATTGATTCTGGAAGCACTCAATTCCACATATCTAAAGCACTGAGGTTGATTGATATTTCTATTGAAGGTTCAATTAGAACGAAATGTGATCTTGATTGTCCAAAGCGATAGTACAAGATGGTAGTAGTAGAACATTTTGTGATTTTCAAGCTAGTTTTTCTAGCTTTATTTCTCCGATTTGAAACGGACGCAATTTCAGATCCTTTTACGCGATCTTGTCCTCCACTGCCATCGTTTTACAACCAAAGAATCTACGCTTTTCAAGGAAAGATCGAAAATCTTGTACGAGATGCAGGAGGAGATCTAACAGCTGAGATTAGAGTTGGAATAATTTACAAGGGAGCTGCAGAACTGGCGGCATTTGAAACTATCCAAGGACTAGGGAACGCTTATTCTTGCGGGCATTCTCATCGCGTAGGAGACATGCGACTTTGGGTAGCTTCTAGGCATTCGAATGGAAAGCTGATTGCTTTGGCTTCAGTGACTGTTTGGTACGTCAATGTCGAAGAAGTAAAACAGCTAGTGCAAGGTAAGGTTGGCATTAAACTCAGCAAAAGTATAGAATTAATCAGTTATATAAACTGCTTGACAAATTTTCTACTGAAAATTAATTTAGAAAATAAATATCTGTTTTTTACGGTTTATGTATTTAGCAGCTAGGTAGGGAGAAACTTGTTGATCTAATAGTTTTAAGAGGGTCTGCACGCCAGTCCCGGCAGAGAATGACATAACATCTTTTTACCGTCAGTGAAGTTCAAACTCAGTCAACAGCATATAGCGATATAGTAAGAATGGAATATGAGGTTTGGTTAATTCAATATACAGTTATTATGTAAACTAGCAATATAATTAATCAAAATATTTTTAATTGATCTAGAGCGCACGTCACTGTAGTTTCATTTTACAAAACTCAGTACTTGCATGAAATGCTGGTATCAAAATACCAAACCTTGAAGGAAAAAATCATTCATCATGAAGCTGCAACCTCTACGTCATCGCTTTGAATTTACGCCTTCAGTTTAATATCGCTTCAAGCATTTTGATGTGAGATGAATAATTTTTCACAGTGTTTGCATGAAGTTTAATTTCAACACACGTGACATTTTCTGCCTCAATATTTTGACCTCTGAAATTTTGTCTTTTGGTCATTTTTGACATCGGTGAATTACCTAGGCCTAAAAAAAATGTTTTTTTCACTTAAAACTTTCCTGAGTTTTTAAAATATTTAATTCCAAATAGTTCGATATTTCAACCAACCAATGGGCTGTCGTGGTCCAGTAAACCTTTATTTCATGTCAGGTAATTTCTAGACAATTAAAAATATCTTAAGACGCTCGCTCTATTTTTCCAAATCACTCAAAATAGTGGAAATTTAACTTTACTTAATATGTTTTGATAATAACAATGACCTTTATTTATATAGTATCTACTGATTATTATTGTTGTTATTTAGATTGATAATTAGTTTTCGAATCGAGTTTCTAAAGCAAACTTTTGCCGGAAAGGTCAAATCTAGTGATGTTAGAGAGCTCTGTACTTACGTTTAAAAATATACATATCCGATTTCGCCCTCCGGCAAAAATATGTTTAATCCTTCAAACTTAATCAGCTTTTATCGATTGTAATATATATGAGTATATTTTAAATCTCTTGAAGATCGGTAGCTTTAGAGTGGAAAAATGCAACTTTAATTTACAGTCTAGTGTATTACATGTGAAAGCTAAAATTTTATTGAAAGCACCATGGAAAGTTTGTTGTCAGAACAGAAAAAGAGTTTTTTAATGCCTTCTTTGCGTTTTTGCTAATTATTGTTCAATGTTGATTTCGTTTATGTATGATTAAACTACATGGAAAAATGATTCCCGCGGCTAGTGGCAAAAACATTCAGTAGAATTTCTTCTTTTTCTTAAAAGAATGGACCATTTATTTCTATAATATTAGTAATTAATTTATTTGGTCGAGATGTAGTCGATTAAATTGTAGAATAGTACTACACTATGCAATTATAAGAGACGCGGTTTATATCATCGGAAAAAGGCATTAAATATTTATTATTTAATTGACAGTGTAACAAAGGTTGTAGTCTTTGGAAGATATAAAACTCTTTTATCTGAAAGGTTTGTTCTTCTTTTTTTGTGGAGTTTTACCATGCAAATTTCGATAATTTTCTGTTGTTGTTGTTTTTTTTTTTAAAAATAGAACGCAACGGTAAATTAAACAGCCTCTCTATGGAAGTCCAATGCTAGAAAACCTTACTAATTTTATTAACTCGACATCATTATCATCATCGCCATCACCAAAATCATCCTCCTCCTCCTCATCATCATCATAACATATTGTCATCATCATCATTATCATAATCATCATTTTCATCAATACCAACAACATAACTGTCATCATTATCATCATCGCATTTAACATCAATATCACTGACATTCCTCATATTATCAACATCATGATGTGCATAATCATCAACATCATCACTATCAACAACATCGTCTCCATCATTATAATCATCATCATATTAAATTTCACGGTCAATATCGTCATCTTCATCTACATCAGGAATTACGAGAACAATACCAATATCTTCAATGTTATTTTACGATCATCGTTACTACTAGTTTTTTACATTACAAATGTACACAACTAATTCAAATTATAACAAATAATAATCATTGATAAAATACATATCATATGTTACAATAAAATGTATATACATATAAATCATTAAGAGATATAAAAAAAATTAAAATAGTCAATATTAATGAAAAGATAATCTATTAAAAAAGCAGTCTTTTTTATAACGGTCAGTGTTTACTTTCTATATAGTATATCGTGATAAGAATTTTAACCTCCCTGGGATCAGTAGTGTAGCATTACCCCTAAAAGCTTCCTATAAGCCGGATATCTTAATTCAGATAGTGAACATGGCTGCTGTATTTGCTGACCTTTATATGACTTCTTGCTGAAATCACGACACGATATCAACATGTTCATATGATTTAATTATGCAATGTCTGTTTCAGACACATTTACCCACGTTTTCTTTAATTTTAGCGGTAAGCAGCGAGTGTCTTTGCGAATTTTGTGCAACTTTTATGCATTTTTCCCCTTTATTTGAGACTTTCTTGGAATACCACTTTCTATGCAGTTTGACGTGTTTTGTGTATTTTCTCAGAGGAGTTTCTTTGCAGCAGCTCCAAACTATCTGTGTACGGCAGTGTTTCTGATATAAATCTACTATGTTTTTATAACTTTTGTATCATTAAGGTTTTGCGACTTTCGCAAAGGCTACCTTTGTAGCCTCAAACACAGGCCGTATATATTGTTAGTGTCGTCACAAAGTCGTTTCTAAGAATGCTTGTGTTAGAGGCTATACTTACTGCTGACTGGATTTCTAAACATCAAAAGCTGATGGACTTGTTTCTAACAACCCCTAAAAGATACCACAAAGTGGGGACTTGGTAAATCGCATAATTTAAACCCTAAAGCCTGTCTGATTGACACGAGTAACGCAAATTCAAATGCACTGACACAAACTGCAAACGTAATAAATGAACAAAATTAACCTTACACTTGCATTTTTAACTTGTTAATCACGCAAACAAAAGTATATTTGTGTTTGCATTTGCGTTGCTCGTTTGAACCAGGCTACAGAATCAAGCGGTCATTTTGAAATCTATAACTCTGAGTACCAAATATTGACCAAATATGGTGTCACAATTATGCTAATTAGTTTGAATATTTTGGAGCATGGGACCGCGTGCTACACGTTTCAATTACCCCTATGAGTTCTTGCATGATCTTGATAATGTTGACGGTGTAGTAGCCTGTAGTTGTCTGTAGTAGCTGGTCACGTGGACGGATTTATGGTCGTTTAGAACTTATGATGTGGAGCACAAGCCAGGGAGTGTCAGTCACGTGACATTGACCTTCACATGCAAAACTTTCATTAATATCATTAAAAGCCAAAAAATGAAACTTAATATTTGATCTGGAAAAGGAAGGGTTGATTGGGGTGCGCAAACTTTGGAAAAGGAAATGATTTTTTGATCAAAAATTGTAGTTCCATGGTTTTGTCGTTTTGCTTAAGGAATGGTCACATGACAACTTACCCACCTTTTTGTGAAAATTAATCGTATTTTTAGTGATTTTTCATCGTTTGTAGCTTCGGTGCATACTAGGACATTTACTTCCGGTCGTATAAATCTGAGCTGTCGCCAATCGTGTGAGCGAATGTAATTTGAAAGTTTAATCATAATTTTCCTTCTGTCGTAATTACATCTAGTTACGAATGAAAGACGTTGAGGTAACTAATTAAAGGCGTCTAGCGTTTTTTGTGCAAATTCTTTATTTGTGTTTTATGATACCTTTGAACATATGTTCATATCAAATGCGCATTACGCTAAATGGTCCATCTGTATCGCATTAAAAACATCTGATTTTACACTATCCTCCGATAATTTGACAACTCCCCAAAATTATCGTGTTCTCAAATCATATAACTTCTGTCAGCAATTAATTAGGTACAAATTTGTTGGTAGGTATTTTTATACTTGTATTTTGCCCCAGGCAAAAATTGCGAGACATTATTTAAAATTGTACATCTAGGGATGTAAAACAGCATGCTATCTTAGCGTTACCACTGACTATTTGCATTGCGTTACAAATTGTAACGCAACGCGCCACTATGAATTTAATACTAAAATATCAAAATTTAGATTAACAAAATGTATCTTTCACTAAAAAAATAAAAGCCATTAGAAATAAACAATCAAGAAACTAAAGATTACTTGAGATCAACAATAAAAAAGAAGCATTTATAAATAGCAAATTTGTAACTACAAACAAGTAACTTTTGGCGGGAAAAGAGTTTCAACAGCGCGCGTGGAGTTCAAATATAACATCTTGTCAGAGAAAAGACTGGCACTGGCGCGGAATTCAAGAATTTCATAAATTTCCTGCGAAGTGTTTTTAGTTTTAACACTGCGAACTTCTGTTTTTGCTAATCATGATAAAGAAACATAAGAAATTTCATCCGAAGTAAGGATTGGATAAAAGAGGTTTGTATTTTGAGTATTTATTTGAATTTTATGCAATATTGAAGGTTGAATTTGCGAGGTTACAGTTCGAAGTTAATGAATTGGTAGTTTGATGGTATCGATGATGGTAGGTATTAAAGTTCTCGACTTCATTGTTTTGATTCAAATTTTTATGTTAAGTTTTCGAGATTTCAGTTAAAACAGAATAAACAAGCTGTATCCTAAAAAAAAAAAAAAAAAAAAAAAAAAAAAAATAGGTGAATAAATTTAAATGGAGAATAAATGACTTTGCATTTCATTTGATTCCATTTTGTCTTTTGAATTTTCTGAATTTAATTTATCGACACTATTGCATTCGAACTTGTCAACGTGACATTTACATGTATAAACAATTAGTGGGAAACTTTTCAAGAATTGTTTTGTAATGAGCAGAACATTGGTTGTGAAACAGCACAACAATCAAAAACTGAACTCAAGTGAAGGGTCTAAAATGGAATTGAAATTTGAGCAGAGTTCTAATAATGAGTTAAAGTATATACTGTAGAACAGAGTGGGGCTAGATTGTTTCAGGAGGGGCTGCACTACCTTAGGGAGCTGGTGCACTGCCCAGTAAACATGAAATACTGAATATATGTTGAAAAAATATATGAGAAATTAAACAAGGAATTGAAATCCTTCCAGGATGAGACACGCACCCTTGCACCCTCCACTAGATCCCCTAGATCCCCCAGATCCCTGAGATCCCCCAGAGTTGTGTACTAACTTCAATACATTATACTAATTATTTACATATGTCTCTAGCATCATATCAAAACAACAGCAGCAATGTTGCCAATGACAACCAGGCATCTTGCCTTATTCAACCCTGTAAATTTGGTGGTATATGCCGCACTGATTCTAATGGTGTGTCTCGCTGTCAATGTCAAACTTCCTGTACCAAGGAGTATGAACCAGTGTGTGGCAGTGATGACAACAGTTATGACAATCCATGTTTATTGGCAGTGGCCCGATGTGAAACCCAGAGGTACATATATAGAAGACACTTTGGACAGTGTGGTAAGTTGGCCATTTGGGTTTTGATGTAATGAATGTTTTGTATGTTGATACTACAAACTTCATACTGTGATAAAGTTGCACAGCTTTTATGCCATCCCTCTGTACAGATATTTACATTTGATTGATCCATGTTTCTTTACTCATTTACTCATTATTAAGTCAGTTCAATTATGTATTACCTTCCTTCCTTCCTTAATTCCTCCCCCTCTACCATTTCGTTCACCCTCAGTGATAGTGGAAGATAAAAATCTCAAAAAGCACTTATTTTATATTTTCAATTTTCATCTATCTTTTCCCTTCATACATCTATTTATAATCATTGTTTCATCCATATTCCTTTATCGCTCACAAATTGTTCCTTTCATCCTTTCTGCAATCCTCCCATCCTTCCATTTTTCCTCTCTTTCTTCCATCCTTCCTTCCTTCTTTCTTCAGCTCTTAGTGATCGTTACTGGTTCCCTTGCTTTAATCCTGAACATTCTTTTGTGGCAAGCATTTTGCATCGCACTGCCCCACACTTTCACTACCTCCCTCACTCTTGCTTGCCTACTATCTGTCTTGGTTGCTTGATGACTTTCCTCAATTCTATCTTAACACAGCTATCAGTTCTTTTATTTTTTTAACTTATTTATTTGTTTTGTCAATTTCTACTTCAATTCTAATCTACTGAATTCACTTTCATTCCAAGGGTCTACAAGCTGTGCTGGACTAAAAAAGGCAGGCATTGCAAAAGTTGATGGTATCTACTCCATATACCCCAACTCAAGCTGTAATATGCCAGTACAAGTCTACTGCCATGACATAAACACTCCAGCTCCCAAAGAATACATTACTCTAAGTGCCGGCTCTGAGGAGAACTATGCGTTTATATATCCTCAAAGGCAAAAACGGTTCCCTCTTTCTGCTAGATATCAATGTAATGGAGTGCCAGGGTCACTGAACTACTCAAATGCTGGTATGACTAAGTTTGATAAAGTCAGACTGGATGTGAATAAGATGAGAATCATTAGGGATGACTTTACTTTTAGTGTTAGTGATCCATTTGGCAAACAGATTCCATTTGGTACTGCTGGGGATTGCTTCTCAATGCATTATGGGCCATGTAGGCGTGGTCACTTCAAGGTGAGTCAGACACATGCTTTTTGGCTGTAAGCTGATATATAATGATGGTGATGATGGTGATGAAGAATGCTAATGATGATGATGGTGATGGAGGTGATCATAGTGTTACCCTCACATAAACTTTTTCTCTTATCTTTATTTAATTTTTGTTTTGTGTATGTTTTTGAATTTATATATGATATATATATAGTTTTTTTTTTTGCTTGAGTGTGTGTTTTTTCAATTTATATATTTATATATATATCTATTTTTCTTTGTGTGTTTATGCATTGTCTATAATAATTCACCAAAAAAATAATTTAATGTAAATAGATAACAAAAGAAACTCTAGGGCGGCACACTTAGTGTGTCTCTCATTAATTTGTAAATATTTATAGCTTAACTGAATTCTTTGTAAGTTTTGTCTTTTTGTGAATTAATAATAATTAAAAAAATCATAGTGTTGACATTGAATGATAATAGAGGTGATGATGATGATAATGATGATGTGACATTTGTCATGATATTGGTGTTGGCAACAATTTTGACAAAGATGATGATGGTCCTATGGTAGTTTAAAATTAATTTTAATTTTGTTGATGATGATGATGACGATGTCGTTTGCTGCATTTTCACTGATAAACTCTGAATTCTATGAATTCTCTTTGATTTAGATCAACCTATCTGGTACTGGATTCAGGCTTGGTTTATCTGTACAATGGAAGGCACGTGGGTTCCCTCCAGGAATTGAGATGCAAAACTATGAGAAGTCTATCGATGGAACTATTGTGTCAGCTAAATGTGGTGGCTGGTGTGCGCAATGTGAACCAAATGGTGACTTGAAAGTTACTCAGGCTGCTTGTAAAGCTTCACAAAGTAAGTTCTCAATAGCTAATGGTACTTCGAAGACCGTAGAGTGAATGCCAAGACCTTTTGCTATATAAAGCTGCTCTGCAAAGTTTTTGTTTTCGAAAAAAAAAAATAAAAAATAAAAAATAAAAAATAAAAAATAAACACGTACTTTCAAGGTGCAAAGAGGTCGATACAGAAATGTGCATTTCAAGACTTCTGCACCGAAGACCGCATACTTTACAACTGTACCCTCTTAGATCTTTGACTTCCCAACAAGTTATGTTTAACCAACTTTATCTTTTGTTGTAGATGGTTTTTGTTCTCTGTTTTTACCTTATATGGTAGAATTTCGAATAAGTCGTAAAATGTTTGTCGTTGTGTAGTTACATTACGTCAAACAGCCAGAACCATGGTATCGTCGAACGCCCATGTGTCAAGAGTCGTGTTCAAACGACTGGAAAACGCAGCTGTTACGATACCGCTACGATACTGCATGTAATTCAAATGTTTTCGTAGAGATTACTGTTGCGATACGATACGGTACTGTTTCCCATTCAAACGAAAACGACTCTATAGATTAAGTCGTTTTCGCATGAGTGGGAAACGTTACAGTTACGATACGGTTACGATACGGTTACGATACGCAAGAAAATTCGAATCTTTTCTTGAAAAATACGACTACGATACGATACGGTACTGTTTCCCACTCAAACGAAAACGACTCTATAGATTAAGTCGTTTTCGCATGAGTGGGAAACGTTACAGTTACGATACGGTTACGATACGCAAGAAAATTCGAATCTTTTCTTGAAAAATACGACTACGATACGATACGGTACTGTTTCCCACTCAAACGAAAACGACTCTATAGATAAATTTGTTTTTGCATGAAAAGGAAACGGTATAGTTACGATCCGACTACGATACGCAAGAAAATTCGAATATTTTCTTGAAAAATACGGCTACTATACGATACGGTACTGTTTCCCACTCAAACGAAAACGACTCTATAGATTAAGTCGTTTTCGCATGAGTGGGAAACGTTACAGTTACGATACGGTTACGATACGGTTACGATACGCAAGAAAATTCGAATCTTTTCTTGAAAAATACGACTACGATACGATACGGTACTGTTTCCCACTCAAACGAAAACGACTCTATAGATTAAGTCGTTTTCGCATGAGTGGGAAACGTTACAGTTACGATACGGTTACGATACGCAAGAAAATTCGAATCTTTTCTTGAAAAATACGACTACGATACGATACGGTACTGTTTCCCACTCAAACGAAAACGACTCTATAGATAAATTTGTTTTTGCATGAAAAGGAAACGGTATAGTTACGATCCGACTACGATACGCAAGAAAATTCGAATATTTTCTTGAAAAATACGGCTACTATACGATACGGTACTGTTTCCCACTCAAACGAAAACGACTCTATAGATTAAGTCGTTTTCGCATGAGTGGGAAACGGTACAGTTACGATACGGTTATCATACGCAAGAAAATTCGAATCTTTTCTTGAAAAATACGACTACGATACGATACGGTACTGTTTCCCACTCAAACGAAAACGACTCTATAGATAAAGTTGTTTTTGCATGAGAGGGAAACGGTACAGTTACGATACGGTTGCCATACGCAAGAAAATTCGAATATTTTCTTGAAAAATACGGCTACTATACGATACGGTACTGTTTCCCACTCAAACGAAAACGACTCTATAGATTAAGGTATCAGGGGACCCTAATGACCACTATTCGCTTTTCTTCGTATAGGTCGCAAAATATGCAACCGATTTCTATGATTTATATATCATCTGAAAGCTGAATAGTTGATGAAAACAACTATGTAAGAAAATATTGACAATTTTTCAATTTTTTTTAGTAAGTGGTGAAAATATAAATTTATACTCCGTTTTTTCAAAAAGTCACAGTACAGCAGAAATTTATCCGATCAAAACACACTTATTGTAGTCGTAAAGACGAAAGATTGAACTAAAAAACCGTGTCTCCGATTTTTGATTTTTTGCCTCGTTCAAGAGATATTGAGTGATTTGTATAAAAATCGTCAAAAAAAGCGATCTTTAACTTTAGAAACAGATATCTTCGCAACGAGGGCATAACTCAAAAATCGGAGACACGGTTTTTTAGTTCAATCTTTCGTCCTTACGACTACAATAAGTGTGTTTTGATCGGATAAATTTCTGCTGTACTGTGACTTTTTGAAAAAACGGAGTATAAATTTATATTTTCACCACTTACTAAAAAAAATTGAAAAATTGTCAATATTTTCTTACATAGTTGTTTTCATCAACTATTCAGCTTTCAGATGATATATAAATCATAGAAATCGGTTGCATATTTTGCGACCTATACGAAGAAAAGCGAATAGTGGTCATTAGGGTCCCCTGATACCTTAAGTCGTTTTCGCATGAGTGGGAAACGGTACAGTTACGATACGGTTATCATACGCAAGAAAATTCGAATCTTTTCTTGAAAAATACGACTACGATACGATACGGTACTGTTTCCCACTCAAACGAAAACGACTCTATAGATAAAGTTGTTTTTGCATTAGGGAAACGGTACGGTTACGATACGGCTACGATACGGCAGGAAATTCGAATCTATTAAATTCTTGCTACGGTACGATACAGTTCTGTTTCCCACTCAAACGAAAACGACCATCTTTATTGTTTGTTGCAGAAGCGTGTGCTTTGGTAACCTGTGCGTACTATGGTCGATGCGAGCCTACTGCTAATGGCCAGAGCCATCGATGTGTCTGTCCATCTAACTGTCCTATTGTCAACTATCCTGTGTGTGGTACCGATGGAAAAACATACGATAATGAGTGTTATCTCCAGAAAGAATCTTGTGAGACGAAGAGAGCTCTTACAGTCGCTAGCTATGGAGCTTGTAGTAAGTACTTATATAATTCTTAAAACCGTGCGTAATGGATGGTTGATATAAGTAATATTAATTTGTTTAAGAAGACTGTATTTGGTAATAAAGTCAGCGATTATATGGAAACACTTTTCAGCAATCTAAATACATGGAATTGACTGCGATCGTGAGCGATCTTCGCGTCAGTTCAGCGATCCGGCGATCGTGAACCAGGCTGTAAATATGTTTGATTTAGAATCATTTAGACTGTATTTGGTAATGAAGTCAGCGATCGTCAGCGATTTTATGGAAACACTTTTCAGCGATCTAAATACATATGGAAAGAATTGACTGCAATCGTGAGCGATCTTCGCATCAGTTCAGCGATCCGGCGATCATGAACGATTATATGGAAATCAGGCTTTAAATATGTTTGATTTAGAATCATTTCGCTCGGCAGTGGTGTCAGGGCGACACCGAATCGTTGCACTTACAACTCTGGCATTTTTATCAACATATTAATTTGCTTCATTTCAATTTTTGATTTTATTTAAAAAAAATCTATGGTGGTCTTTTTCAGATGTCCAGCAGCCAGTACATCTATTCTTTGCTATCGATGCACGTGGCAAAGATGAACCAGCTAAACTTCAACGTAGTAAAGCTTTTCTCAAGAAACTAGCTAATCAGTTTAATATCCCTGCTGAAGGGATTTCGCACTCATTCATGTACTTCTTACCAAGTGGACGCAGCATATTTGAGCCATACTTGTTTAAAGATCACTCTCAAATACCACCGTATATTGATATCATGGAAAGTACGAAGGGTAAAGCGAGTTTAGATAAAGCTTTGAGAGATTCTGTGCCTGGAATGCTAAAGAGGATTTACAGAGACTATTGGCTATACGATAAATATTCAAAGGTAAGGGAATGGTGATGATGATGATGATGATGATAGTGATGATTGTAGTGATGGTAAGCTTGTTGGTAATTATGATGATGATGATAGTGATGATTGTAGTGATGGTAAGCTTGTTGATAATTATGATGATGATGATAGTGATGATTGTAGTGATGTTGTGGATGTTGACTGATAATGAGAAAGATGATGATGGTAATGATTGTGATGATTATTGATAATGATAAAATTATCGTACTCTTTTCTAACTCAGCATGACATTTCTAACGATCATACTCCCGGTTGGCTCAGTTACTTGAGTGCCATTGCGGGAGGTCATGGGTTCGATCCCCATGGCCGGAGCAACACTCAGGGCCTTAAAATAATTAATGAGAATTTACTGCCTTTGTAATCACATCTTTAAATGGTTAGAATTCCATGTCTTCTTCGACAAGAACAATAAACCGGAGGGCCTACATTGTTGAATGCTGTTGTTGTGTCCCTGCCTTTCTTTGAAGGAAAAATATAGTAATAATAATCCAGTAATTGGTCAAAGCTTTTGTGGTATTCCTGCTTTCCTTTGAAGGAAAAATCTAATAAACTGAACTAAATACTCTTCGTCCCATTAGGTCGTTGTCGTGATTACCGATGGTATGAGTATCAACGGTGGTGGCACTCTAAGAGATATCGCCGAACCTTTAGAATCTGCAGGAATAAAGGTTGTACCAATAGTAATAGGTGACGTTAATGCTGTGAGTAAAATACGGAACCTGGCTCCAGGGGATGAGTTTATTATCAATGCTAGATCGTCGGATCGACTCGATGCCTATTTACCACAAACTGTAAAAGCTATTTTGAAAGGTTTGTATTTGTCCGGGTTTTTTATATGCAATTTATAGTGCACAGGATTTTTCATGTAAAATAATGATAGTAATTGTCTCCACCACCGCCATCATACTTGTCGTTATAATTATTATTTTCATCAACGTCTTTATCCACATCATCACCATCACCACCATCGTCATCATCATAGTCATCACCATCATCATCGCCATCATCATCAGCGCCATCATCACCACCATCATCATCATAGTCATCAGCATCATCATCACCACCGTCATCATAGTCATCACCATCATTATCACCACCGACATCATAGTCATCACCATCATTATCACCACCGACATCATAGTGATCACCATCATTATCACCCCCACCATCATCATCATCATCATAGTCATCACCATCACCATCATCATCACTATCATCATCATAGTCATCGCCATAATCATATTATCATCAGATCAACATAACCACCATCATCGTATCATTGTACTATCGTACCCTCAGAACCATCCTCACCATATAATCACCATAGGCATGGACCTCATTCAGACTAATATCCTAAATTGCTCTCTTAAATACAGACCTAAATTCATGCCGTTTCACACGATGTTCCTATTATGGTCGATGTCGTAGAAGACTAGGTCAGGGCATTACCTGTGACTGTGACCAAACCAGAGACCCTGTAAATAGTCCTGTTTGTGGCACAGATGGTAAGACGTTCAGAAACGAGAAAGAATTACAGTTGGTCGCCTGTACTACGAAGCAAAACATCGCTGTGTGGCACAAGGGGGCGTGTGTTGTTGGTAAGTTCACTTTAAAAGAATGTTTCTTAATAGTTTCTTTTTCATTCAATCAAATCAATCTTTATTTCCTTTAGTACTAGCTATTAAAGAATATGTACAATTTGACATATTAAAAGTTGAGATATTATTTAAAGTACAGGCTACCTATATGAATTAAAAAGTTAGACGAAATAGGTTAGTTAAAAGAATTTGTTAAATATTTTGAAACCGTTATAAACTGTTTAGAGTGTGCCCAAAAGCCCTGTCCCAATGTACTCATTGAACTTTAAAGTTGTCTTCTATTAAATAACCCAAATAAGGCCAGAAAAATCAATTTCAGATTTAACGGAGTTTTCATTATTTAACATATATATGAAAATCGACGACGATCAAAATATTTGTATTTTATTTCTCCACAAACATCTTATATACATGATTTAACCGCCCTTATCCAACGTTGCGGCTTTTGTACGATGTGGTTTTGTTTCACATGCCAAACCTAAATTTTTGTGTTTGTCCTGATTAAATTTAATTTTCTCTCGCAGCCGTTTTTATTGTCAGGCTTCATGTATCACAGGAAGCCCGGCATTAAAAACATAGATGTTTTTAGAATCCTGTTTCCTGTTTCACCGGGAGCCCGACATTAAAACGGCTGCGAGAAGACTAGAATATATTTTTGTTTTGAAATTTCAGAGCCAACATGTGCCCAGCTTAACTGCCGTTTTTATTCCTACTGTGCCCTTGGTATCGGTGGAGCTGTTTGTGTTTGTCCCGATCCATCAACGTGTACTCAAGTCAAATCCCGCACGTGTGGGACAGACGGTATTACGTATGATAATCCTTGCAAAATGAGAGCCGAGTCTTGCAGAAGATCTCAAATTGTAAATGGTTTACATTCGGGATATTGTATACGTAAGTAAAACAATGAGTACTTTTTATGTAGAGGGTAAAATTAACATACGGTAAGGAATTGCGAACAAACGAGCGGACAGACAATTGAAAGATAAAGAGGTTGTAAAAACGTACAAATAAGGATACACGTTAATTCGCAAACAAGTAAAAAACAACAACATAAACTCACTTGTACGTAAATGAAAACGGACAAGCCGCGAATTCACAGACGAGTGAGCGGGCGACCACGATGACAAAGGATCCACATAGCAGACAGCTTGACAAACAAATAAATAACTTTAAAAATGACAGTGCTCTTATGAAAAATATTATTTGGTACTAAATAGTTAAGAATTGTTTCGCACTTAAGTGGCGTGCACACTTCCTCGCACTGTAAAATTATTTTGCTTTTTCATTAACAGAGCAACCAGTCGACCTTGTATTTGCGTTTGGAGGTTCCGACCAAATCTCCCCACAAACTTTCCAACTTCAAAAGGACTTTATCAAATCATTCCTAGATAGCTATGGAACTTCACACGCTGGTGTACGTCTTGGTTTAATCAACTACGGCAGTTCAGAAACACTTGCCCGCTTCAACAACTACGATGGCTACAATCTAAAGCAAATAATTGACAATTCGCCTCTCACAGGGGGTGGGACGGTAGAAAGTGCACTGCGTCAAGGCTACTTCTTATTGACAAGGAATCCAATATTTGTCCGACCTCATTCTGTGAAGGGTTTAGTGATCTTGACTGGGGAACGCATAAGTGAAGATGGCAATGCTCTAATCCAGGCTTCAGCACCACTGAGGAATCAGGGAATTAAGGTCATCACTATATCCGTGGGAAGAAGTCCTGATCGGTCGATTCCTCTACAGTTTACCTCTGGGGATGAGTTTGTGTTGGGTTTTGAGAAGAGTAGAGATTTGTCTGCTGTTGTGCCGGGAACGTATATAGCGCTTATGAAAGGTTAGTGATTGGATTTTCCGTGGTCTATAGTCCGATCGACCATGAAATGACATCAAAATGGTCAAACCTCATGTGGAACCACGAGCGATAGCTAGCAGTCGTCTTGCTATCATCATCATCATCATTATCATTGTTATCATTATCATCATCATTATCATTGTCATCATCTTCATTATCATTGTCATCATCTTTATCATCAACATCCTATGTTATCTTTCTATCTTGATGATCCTGCTATCATGATTGTTATTGTCATCATCGTCATCACTATCATCGTCATCATCGTCGTCGTCATCGTTATCACCATTGGATCGTCATCATTATCTTCACGGTCATCATCATCATTATCGCTGTCATCGTTATCATCTTCACGATCATCATCATCAGCACCATCGCTATCATCGTCATCATCATCATGTTATTCTTCTTATTATTGATCTATAGATCCATGTAAGAAGGTAACTTGTCAACACTATGGTCAATGCGTGTGGTACTATGATGGACGTACTAAATGTCAATGTCGCGATCGATGTCCTCAGTTGGATGACCGTGTTTGTGGTAGTGACATGAAGGACTATCCTAACAAATGTCTCTTGGAAGCTAGTGCTTGTAGAACAAAGAGTGACGTCAAGCTGTGGAACAATGGACCCTGTGGATGTAAGTAGTGTCTATATCTTTGGTGAAAATACCTGAAAATTGATTATTATAAGTAATACCTTGACACAAGGGAAATTAGTGCATAGACATGAGGGAAATTTAGAAGACAAAGAAATCGTTTGTCTTCTACTAAATTTCCTTCTATATAATTTATGCAAAAGGTAAATTTAGTAAATGACAAAGGATTTCTTTGTCTTCTAAATTTCCCTCATGTCTATGCATGAGGAAAATTCGGGATTGTAATTCCTGCGGAAGACAAAAGAATCCGAGGTGATCATGGTATTTTCATAATAATAGTATGATTATGTTGCTATGATTGGAAGCTAATATGTATGTGACTAAGAGCACTGTCAAACTAAAGAATAATTGTCGTTGTGGATGTGAGAAGTATTGTAAACTTTGGACAAAAATGTGAGGTAACATCGTAGTTAAAATTTGGTATGATGATGATACTTATAATATCCGTGATAAGGGTGCTATTAGTAATAGAGCCCGTTATTGGGGTAAAAACATATAACGCCGCTGGGAGGGAGGGTGGGGGAGGTGGGGGGGGGGGGATATCTATTGATGCTATCCATAAGATAAACTCATTAAACAATATGGGGTGAGGGGTAGGGGTTGGGGCTAGCTGTGACCCTCCTCTGCTTCGAGCGTGCCATAAAGATTATTATCAAGAAAATATGAAATAAGATAGCTTGTCCTCCTTATTGGGCTGTACACTCATCAGAGGATCTCTCCATTCTTTTTTTAATTTGAATTTATTTCGAGAACGGAACGTGATTGGCAAACTCGCAGGAGGCGCGGTCGTATCGTCAAAGAAACTCAAGACAAAAGTACGGAGATTGGTCACAAGTTTCTAAAAATAGCACGACGAGTAGATCTCCTGATGGGGTCCGGGGATAAGCTCACTTATCTCATACTCTTTTGTTATTATTAACGAGATAACATTGAAAATGATGACATAAATTTCTTTGTTGTAATTCACCAGCTTGTTCCCAGCCCATGGATGTTGGTGTCATCCTCGCGTCATCTCGCAAGGCCGGACCAACGGACTACCAACTCATAAAGCAACAACTGTCCAAGCTTGTTGATTACTTCACCATCTCTAAAGACGACACTCGCTTTGGCTTTATTCATTTCAACGATAAAACATATCTCGACTTTAACTTTAACGATGCTTCAAATTCTGATGCGGAAAAACTTAAACGAAAGATTTTCAATGTACCTTACAACGCCGGTATTCCTAGAACTGATAAAGCGTTATCTGACGCTGCAAAGGAGTTGTTTAGTAGTAAAGGAGGTGCTAGACAAAATGTCTCCAGGTTGCTTGTTATCGTTAGCGATTATAATACCGCATCAGGCTCAGCACCGTATTCACAAGCTTTACAGCCGTTGAAGGTATACAAGTAGTTGCATGTCTGTTATTGTTTTCATTTAATTTTTGCACAAAATGCGGTTAATTTATTATAACAACTGCAGAATCCTCGGGAATTTCGACGGCTTGTTTCGCGTTTTGTGTTTCCTGTGTTCAGTTCAAACCCAGTGTCCATTTTTTAGGAACACCGAAATCGAGAGCAATCGAAAAATTCCAGGCTGAGTAAGCCATTGAAAATGGTGATGAAATGATTTTGAGTGTAACAGGACAATAACATGACTTTTGGAGGGCATATTATTCATTTGTGTCCCAAGTAGCGTCATTTTTTTTAAAAAATACATATTTTTTTCAATCACTGCAACGGCCCGAAGCGGTACCGTTATCGCCCGCTGCCCGCGTATTTTCAAGAGGGCAGTTTGTACATTTGGCCTTGTATATTGATGGTAGTTTTGATTTAATCGTCTCTTTCTAATAATCCTTCCTGATGTTTTCTATGATAATAGGATGAGGGTGTGACGCCAATAGTAGTCGGCATCGGTCGTAGTATATCTAATGACGAGTTGTATCAACTGTCCATGGAGAACAACGACAATGTCATCAGAGTCGCTGACTACACTGATTTGTCTGGCAAAATACGACAAATAGCTCATATTATGTGCCAAGAAGGTAATATGATTTGTATGTAGTCTTCACAACAGTAACTCATCTGGGGCCGGTTCCTAGAAAGACGGATAACTCTATCCTAGGGATAAATATGAGCTATTCTTAGGATAAAGTTATTCTAGGGATAAATTGTGTTCCTGAAAGCACGGATAGCTTTGTCCCAGGGATAAATCTCCGATAAAGTTATCCCACCTCCCGAACCTAGGATAAATTGCTATCCTAGGGATAAGTGAACTAAGCCTCGACGTTTTTGTGACATAAATACAATTCAAACAACTATTAAAACGATTGAAAACTTAATTCTAACCTTAGATTTAATCAAGCAACAGAAACTCGATTTACAACCAAATACAAGACCAAATTGCTCGTTTTCTTTCATAGTTTCGACGTTTTTCGCTAGTGAATTTTTCTTTTCGCTTGAATTAGTTTGACGGGAAATTGATTTTGTATATTTATTCTTATAAAGTCCATCGCGTTTTTTTCGGTCTAATTTGAGTTCCCTTTATAAAACAATGTCACACAAACGATTTCTGTTTTACTTTTATATTTGTTATAATTTTCATTTGCCGGGTCACAGTTAGCCCGATGAAATGTAAACAAAGCGCGGCCGCGTCTCATTTTCCCGCCGTTGAAAACCGGTTTTTCCCCGGTTTAACCAGAGAATAGCGCAGTTATCCTACGGATAACTATCCTTTGGATAAAAACTGCTTTCAGGAACCGAATTTTATCCCTAGGATAGCTGTCCCTCGGATAGGGCATTTATCCCTAGGATAGCGCTTATCCTAGGATAAAGTTATCTGTCTTTCTAGGAACCGGCCCCAGGAGATTAAAACGTAAAGCACGGTTCACGGGGGATCTTTTGTGCTCAATCGCAAAAACGACTAAATAAAATCCACAATTGCTCAACCTGACCGCAAGAAATCATTCTAGATTTTTGCCTTTTGCATTTATTCATTTTTTATTGGATATGAGTTTCATCAGCAAAAGTTTTAAGATTAAAGTGTTTTAAGATTAAAGTCTTGTACTCTTTCCTGCTTGTCTGTCTACCTAACAGGCCGCCATGTTGTTAATGGTCTAAATGCATTATGGGAGCTAGATATTGAAAAGCACAGGGATCCCGCGCGAAAGACAATTCTTTGATATGGTACTTGTCTGTCTATTTGTTACCTGAAGTTTCTCTCATTCTAGGTGTATCTAGAGAACCAGTGAACCTCGCGTTTGCCATCAACGCCAATGGTCGATATCCTTCCGACTCCTTCTCAAGAATGACCCAGGTCATTTCATCGATAATCGATTCCTTCGGTCGTCGAAAAATAAGCTATGGTCTTATAATCTACGGTGACAATGCGCGTACGCGATTACGTTTCGGCGATACTTTTCCAACAGACGACAAATTGAAGAGCTACGTACAGTCAATGCAACGCAATCAAGGTGGCTCACAGCTTGCGCCCGCTCTTGTCGAAGCAGACAGATTGTTCAGTGGTTCTAGACCTAAAGGAAGTGACGTATTGGTTATAATCACAGACAGCCAAACAGCTAGCAACAGTGATTACGTAGAGAATTCTGCTAGAAATCTTCAAAAGAAAGGTGTTCGCATTGTGACGGTTACTATGGGAACTGAGGCAGATCCATATGAATATGCGAAGGTTTCTCCTCATACTAACAACAGTGTGGTGGATAACCCGGATGATAGCCCCAAACAACTGGCAGATAAAGTTATTAAACACGTGACTAAAGGTAATGGATATGGTGATGATGACTCTGATGATTTTTATGTTGGTGATGGCTATGCAGATAATATTAATATATGTGATGGTGGTGATTTTGATGATAGTGTCAGCTGTGCAGAAGATGATTATGGTTGTGATGATAAGGAGGGCAATTCAATAGATATTTAAGTAATATATTGATATTGATTATTGAGTCAAAGTAAACCTGTATTTGGACAAGTAAGTTTTCGACATTCCCTCGGGATGTACAAATATATATTTTACATACTAGACTTATCTCCAACTTAGCTATTAGCTGGAACGGGAGGGAAAAAAAGGAGAAGAACGAGGCTTCATCTAAGCAATGAAGAACTTTGAAATAAATGAATTATTGATTTCTTCGTGTTTATCTCTTCCACAGAAAACAAGGTCCCCATGGTTGATATCGTATTTGCCATAAGTGCCACTGCTACAGCTGCAAACCCCAACTTCAAGCAGATGAAAGCAGTATTAACATCAATTCTTGACTATTACGGACGAGGTCGCATCATGTACAGTATCGTCATCTATGGCAGAGACTCACAAATACAAGTTAAATTCAACGACCGGTTCCCCAATGATGAAACACTAAAGAATTATATTCTTACTCTGGTACCTAAAACTGGTGGGTCAGATGTTCTGGGGGCTTTTAGGGATGGAAAGACCTTGTTTGAAAGCGCTGGAGCAAGGACAGACGCTCAAAAGGTAATGAGTGTAGTTATGTGGGCGAGGTTATGATGGTAAATGTTAAGTGATATTGAAGAGTCAAAATGTCGTGGTGCACTGTAAAAATTAAGGGTCGTTTTATATCTTGAAAGGAGTTTTGGGAATAGGTTTTGGTGTCTAGATGTCAACAACTCCTTGGAATAGTCAATTTGACTCTAAACAGCAGTAAAAGTCAGCTCTCTGTCAAATTGTCCCTTTCAAAAATGATTGATAGATGTTTTTAACGTTTTTTTTTCTGGTCCAGGTGCTTGTCGTATTCACTGACAAACAATCCACAAGTAACCTCGACACAGCTAAAGATTCAGCCAAAGAGTTAAGAAGGAAGAACGTGAAAATTATCACTGTTGCCCTTGGTAACGAAGCTGACAACCAGGAGCTTAGTAACTATGCAACTAACGAGGACTATCAAGTTAGAGCAAAAAATTCTGAAGATCCGTTAGAACTCGGAAAGATAATCATAGAGCTCGCATTTATCAGTAAGTAGTATGGTAGGCAGTCAGAAAGAACGGAAGTGCGAATGCTTTGTAATTTACCAAAAAAGCATTACTGATTGCAGCTGGAAGGTTCTTGTTATTTTGTCTTAACAATGGTAGGAATTGTAACAGGTACAATAATGGTTATCTCAGTCCAATAATTGAGACCTCCCCCCCATATCACTCTTAAATCCAGGAAATATAACAGACTATTTTGGCAAGGGATTTGCATAAATATAGCGTTATAGTGTTGCATGATGCTTAAAGATAACTCTTCAAGAAAAAGTTCAAAAATCTATATCCAAGATTCTAATATCTCTAGGCTGGTATACGTAAGGAAACTTTCTTTTGTAGCACACACTCAGACCTGCATGCTCCTCATCTATTTCCAAACTAGTACACACGATGAAGAAATTGAGAGAAATCACGGAGCAAAATCATTGATACGCAAAAATGTCTTAGGAGACGAGATAGTTTGGTCTTCACTCCAGAAGATATTCAAAACTGTAGTAAAATTGCACTGTGTATTAGTAGCTGAAATAAACTTGAATTTGTTTTTCAGAGCTACCAGCTGTAGGTCAACTTGATCTAGGATTTGCTGTTAGTGCTACGTCTTTTAGAAATGGAGATGCGAACTTCAACCTAATGAAGCAAACCGTCAACTACATCGTAAAGGCTTATGGGATTGATGACGTACGCTACACAGTGCTTATCTATGGCGCAACACCAACTGAAGTTGTAACGTTTAAGAATACCTTCCCAACGTCCCTTGCGTTAAGAAATGCGATTGACAGTTCTAGGCGTAGTTATGATAGACCAAACTTACATACTGTGATGAATTCTGCCAGGAAAATCTTTGAGGATAATGCGCGGCCTGATGCCCAAAAGGTAAATATAATACTGGAGCCGGTTGTGCCAAGTCTGAATAAAGTTATCCACTGGATAAAGTTATCCACTCCATAGGATTTCTTAAGAATTCATCCGGTGGATAGGGATTTATCCGCTGGACAGCGTTATTCAGCCTTTGTACAACTCGCCCCTGGACTGTACCGATGGACCGAGAAACCAAGAGAGCTAGAGTGTTATAAACCGGATAATAGTTATGCATTTTATAGCATTCGGTTATAGATTTTACCACCTTATTGGAATAGCTAAACCAGCATAGAATTTGTTCTAATTTTCACTTTTTTTGACTGTTGTTAAAAAGCATTGAGTTTTAGGAATGCGTTCTTTAGAAATAAAGTATTATTATTATGTTATAATAAACGCATTTACCGAATAAAACTTCTCCACTGGATGGGGACTTTTCTCCGGTGGATAGCGCTATCCAATCATCGAGCAACAGACCTGAGATCCTCAGATTGTTGACGTTTCTGTTATTTTTATTCTGCAGGTACTAGTTGTAATGGCTGATAAAAGATCACAGAGCAATGACCGTGACGTCCAAGAAGCTCAGAAGAAACTCGCTGATGCCGGCATTCAAGTCATTCCTGTGTCACTTGGATCAGAAGCTGATCGTGATGAACTGCTCAAAACTACACAGTATCCTAAGAATCTGATTGAAGCCACGGAATCAGAGAAACCAAATGTTCTTGGTGATCGAATAATGGGCAAGATAGGCTCAGGTAGGTGAATGAAGGTCAAGTGAGGTGATGTTTTACAGGCCAGGCTGGGTAAATCGACCTAATTCACTATGACGTCAATCCTTGTTTACGTAGAGGTTAGAATCGCCAAATCCAATGAAACAATTAGACAAAATTCGATTCCAATGAAATAATTAAATCTAAAATAGCCTGATGTTCACATATGATATGTTTTAATATTTTTGTTAAAATTTCCCTATCAATCAGTTGACAAGAAAGCAAGTTTAAATTTTCAGAAAATGCTTATTTTGGCATGCTCTTTCAACTATTTTGAAATTTGTGGGATTAACAAAGGCATGTGCCCACAACCTGCAAAGAGCCTATTCAATATTGGTATCTAATATTTATATATATGAGTCGTGACTACTTAATAGGGTCTAAGGGTTTCTGAACTGAGAAACATCGACTCGAAAGAAAGAAAAGTGAAAAACGAAAAAAAAAAGCTCAAATTTTCGCTCCCACTCCTTGCTTAATACGTGCTATAACAACTTTCTAAAACACAGTATTGTAGCTGAATCCCTCTTCTAGATGACTTTAAACAAGATAATTCGAGGCAAAAAAAACAAAAAAAAAAACAGAGTTAAACTAGCTGGGGTTTGCTTTATTTTCACATGAAATCAGCGTTACAAGCGAGAATTTTCGATTTTTCGGTTCTATGCTTTGCTTAGTATTTCATATGATGAGTCGTGACTACTTAAATAGGGTCTAAGGGTTTCTGAACTGAGAAACATCGACTTCGAAAGAAAGAAAAGTGAAAAACGAAAAAGACGTGCATCAAAGGGGTCTTCGCCAGCTAGACCCAATTTAAGTTTTCACGACTCATATATATATATATATACTTTGTCGTATTTTAGGTACCTCCATGGTACCAATGAAAGCCTTGGATATCGTCTTCGGTCTTGGAGCAGACAGCACAGATCCCGTCGTAACCTTCCAATTAATGAAATCAACAATCAAATCCTTCATTGATAATTATGGTATCGGCAAAATTGACTATGGTATCTTCACGTTTGGTTCACGAGCAACCACAGAAGTTCATTTCAAGCAAGATTTTCCAACTGTTGATGATATTAAAGGTGTGATAAGTAGGATGTCGAAAAATCGTGGTGTACCAGCTTTGGACGAGGCAATGAAACACGCCAAAGGGATCTTCGATGGCTCTGGCGTGAGGACAAATTCCATGAAGGTAGAGTTATGAGAATAACGTTGCTCCAATAGATTCGTTTTCGTATGAGTGGGAATAAGTACCGTATCGTGTCGTAACCGTAATTTCTTAGAATTTAATTTTTAATTACATGGCGTATCGTAGCGGTATCGTAACCGCACCGTTCCCCACTCATGCAAAAACGACTTAAAAAGCCGTTTTTGCACATGAAACGCACTTTTTTCTAATCTGTACGATGTAATAGACAGGAAAAATATATTTGACATTCATTAAATGAAGCAAACAAATAAAGCGAGTTTTTTATTATGCATATCATTAAATCACTGAATAAATTAGATATTTGTATAAATGTATACTACAACGTTCTTGCAAACGAGTGTATCATGAATAATCGAGCTCTCCCAAACATCTCGTGTGCAATATTTCACCAATAAAACACGGAAATCGATCCATGCTTAAACACATTTATTTATTCAGGTTAGCCACTTTCAGCTTTCATAGATAGCACTGCAAATGAAAATAGAGTCGATTTCGTGTGAGTGGTAAACGGTATGGTTACGATACCGCTACGATACGGCGGAAAATTGGAATGTTTTCTTAGAAACTGTGGCTACGATACGATACGAAAACGACTCGAATAGCTAAACTAATAAAACTTTTAAGAAAATCTATAAAAATAACGTTTCTGATAAACCTCTTTTCTAGGTTCTTGTTATACTGATAGACAAGAAGTCTGGAGTGAGCGCATATGATATCAGGTCAGCGGCAAAACCTCTTTGGAAACAAGGCGTTCTTGTTATTCCTGTTGCCATTGGTTATGAGGCTGACCGCAATGAACTACTGGGTACCACAACTAAACCTAAGAATCTCATCAAGGCTGATAGGAATGAAAATCCTAATTCTCTCAGTAAAGAGATTATGGATAAGATCATCAATGAATCTAGTAAGTATTGTGGATTTTGTATAACAAACGAATAGGTGGATCGACGGACCAACCCACACACGCACGCGGTTCGCACGCTTGTATGCTCGAACGAACGAACGAACGACAAACGATCGAACGACAAACGAACGAACGACAAACGAACGAACGAACGAACGACAAACGAACGAACGACGAACGAAGGAACGAACGACGAACGAACGAACGACAAACGAACGAACGACAAACGAACGAACGAACGACAGACGAACGAACGAACGACAAACGAACGAATGAACGACAAACGAACGAACGAACGACGAACGAACGACGAACGACAAACGAACGAACGACGAACGTTACATGTTCTTTATTGCTCTGGCTAAAGCCTTGTTCACACGAGCAATGCAAACGCAATGCAAATTTTCTTGCGTTTGCATTTGCATTTGCGTTGCTCGTGTGAACCAGTCTTTAGTTCGATAGTATGTGATATATTCTTTCTTACGAGGTAAATCCCGTTGGAATGCACCAATACAAAAACAATATAAATACCAATGGTTTTGTCTTAGCAATGAGAAAAATTAACACTGGTCTATAGATCCCTTGCAGTTTGCTGGAATGCAGCTCGATCTGGAGGACAAAACAATGGATTTCCGCTCCCAAGAGAGCAAAAATATTTTGTTTTGTACTCCAGATGGGGCTGCTTTGACATCACATGCAAGGGATCTATTGATCGTTTACTTTATTTCATTTCCACCAGAAACGATGAGACCCAAAACAGGTGAAGTTGATCTGGCGTTTTCCATCAGTATTGCTTCGAGCTCATCTCAAGACATCTTCACACGCATGAAGGAAACCATCAAATACATAATAGATAACTATGGAACTGACGATATTCATTACAGTATAACCATGTATGGTGCTCGTGTAATTGACTTTAAAGCTGTCGAGGTAAGATGCCGCTAATTATTCAATGTCTCTACATCTGGGCCCGGTTGCACGAAGCCTGAATAGCGCTATCCAGCGGATAAATCGCTATCCAGCGGATAAATCGTAAAGAAATTCTATAGAGTGGATAACTTTATCCAGTGGATAACTTTATTCAGGCTTCGTGCAACCGGCCCCTGGCCGTTTGAACACCTTTCAGGTAAAACTAGCCTAATGTGATCATCTTACGCATAATCCGTCATTGAACTAGAGAAAAAAGTGGTGAAATTTAAAAAAATATATGTAAATCAACTATTGAATTCAATCGATTTTTTATTGAAACAGTTGATGTAAAAATGTCAGTTATACACCAAAAAAACAACAACAAGAGAGTCCTTTCTGACGTTTCGGACGTTAGTGCTTGGTCGAATTAAAGAGTTTTTTTTATTCAGATGGGGCGTTCATATCATTTAAGATCGGTACACACTAGGCGACAAGTTACCCCCCGTGTGTACTAGTTTTTTTCGGCGAAAATTGTTGTCGCTGCGACAGAATTTTGTCGCCTAGTGTATACCGACCTTTATGCGTTCCGTTGCAATCTTGTTAATTGACTTCAATTGTTTCTTCTTCTCTTAAACTTTTGTGATCTGAACTTGTTTACTTTTTTTTTAATTCGCTACAGCGTTTCCCAACTATTAACGACTTTAAGAAATTCATCGACCAAGTACCTTACAAATCAATAGGAACTCCGCTGTACACGGCACTGCAGGCTGGTATTGACGCCTTCAAGTCTCCAGATGCTCGCCCCAGTGCTCGGAAAGTTTTGGTCGTAATTATGGATCATCTTACTGGGGCGACTGTCGATGAAATCCTGACTGCTGCCCGTCCTCTCAGAAGTATGAATGTCAATGTCATCCCTGTTGCCATTGGTAACAACGCGGAGCCGAACAAAATGGCCAGTAGTACTCCAGATAAAGGGAACTTGATTAAAGCTCCAAGAAATGAAAAACCTGAAATATTGGGAAAAAAGATCATGGACAAAGCTTTAAAAGGTATTAATTATATAGAAGTATAGGTGGCGCAAATTTCTAGCCAGCGTATTTGCCATGAAGATCAACTGTAACTTACCCCCCCCCCCCCCCCCCCAATATTGGATGTCCTATTATGATATTCCTGATGTCGAAACAGGTTGAGTCTAATGCCTGGATAATCCTGGCTACAACAAGGAAAAAAGTGCATGCTTTTATTTTTAGGATTCGCCTTCTATGATACTCCTAGTCTGCGAAGCAGTCTGCAAAGCGTAGCGGAGTGCTTCTCGCAATTCTCGAGTGTTCTGCCTATCCCCAAGTGCTTTATTTCTCGATAAAGCACAGCAAGCAAGTTTTTTATTCCTTTTACAAAATACAAATTGATAAAGTAGAAGGAAGAAGTCAATAATAGCTGACGTCTGCGTGCTTTGTGCTCTCATAAAGCACGCGCGTTGACCAATCAGAGCACGTGGTATATCATAGTTATTCTATAACGCTACATATGACTTAAATTTAGGTAATACGTATTGTATTATACGTATAATTGTAAATGTGATGATTATAAATTTCCTGTATTACTGGGGACAGTTGTACAAAACTTGAAAAAAGTTATCCACTGGATTAAAGTTATCCACTCCATAGAATATCTTTAGAATTAATCCGTTGAATAGAGATTTATCCGGTGGATAGCGCTATTCAGGCATCGTACAATCGGCCCATGTTGAATACCTATTAATCGATTGATCAAAAAGTCTATAAAAATCAGAGAGAGCGTACAACTGGTTATATAGACCAATTCACAGTAACCAAACTGCTACCAGTGCGCAAGCGATTTTATCCCGAATCTTTTGTTTTACCTTCTTTTGTCTTTCAAAATACAAAAGAATGTGACGGGAATTCGGGATAAAATCGTATGCGCACTGAAACCGGTATTTTAAACTATTAATTAGCTTATTGTCAAACCTCTTCAATTTATTACTAGCCACACTCCAATACGTCATGATCATTTATTACTTCTCTTCCAGATCAAATCCCCAAGATTGACCTCGCGTTTGCACTCAGCGCAGACACAAGTGATGCCGACAAAATATTCAGTCTAATGCAAAACGCGATCAAATACATCATTACCAAATATGGAACAGATGACATACACTATAGTATCATAACATTCAGCCAAACAGCTTTTGTGCGCCTTCGCTTTGGTGATCTTCTTAATGACGTCAATCAACTAAAGAAAATGGTTGATAGCATTCCAAGAGAGTATGGGATCCCTGTGTTGGAAAAAGCACTTGAAAAAGGACGTGAGGTTTTTAAGGATCCTGGCGCAAGAATTGACGCAAAGAAGGTACGATTCACTTGGTTTATTAGAAAAGAATTCAACATTGGCAATATTCGTGAGCACCTTTTGGCATTTTGTAACTTATTTTAGATCAAATAAAGTAAATCATCATCATCATCATCATTATCAGCGCGTCAAAAATCAAGTAAAAGAACTCCTGACAATTTAGTGTCTGATAGAATTTTACAACTATTTAGTTATTGACAAACTGAGACTCACAGAGGCAAAGCAACTAAATAGTGCAATTCATCCAAATTCTATTTAATTCCATTGATTGACATGCACTATTTTTCTTATTAAAAACTGTCCTGTATTTACCAGCCTAATTCTAATTCAATCAGACACTTTTATTTCACGACGTTTTGGCGTGCACTCTACTTCACCTCTCTGAAATAAATATCAACTTTTGTCAAGAGAATATGAGATAAGAAAGCTTATCCCTTATCCCATCAGGGGCTCTACTCGTGCTATTTTTAGAAACTTGTCAACAATCTCCGAACTTTTGTCTTGAGATGTTTTGACGATGCAACCACGCCTCCTGCAATCTGGCCAATCACGTTCCGTTCCCGAAATAGTTTTGGTTTAAAAATAGAATGAAAAGATCCCCTGATGAGTGTAAAGCCCAATACGGTGAATAAGTTCTCTTATCTCATATTCTCTTGCTTTTGATGTTTAAAAATGTTATCAACTGTTGACTTATTGACAACTCCTTTTCATACAAAATCGACTCTAACGTCGTAGGTTCTAGTTGTCGTCGTGGATAAGAAATCCAGCAGCACAGAACGGGATATACGACGTGCAGCAAAGTCTCTAGAAAATGACGAGATTCACGTCATTCCTGTTGCCGTTGGAAACCGAGCTGACAAAACTGAACTGGAACAAACTACCGCTGACAGCAAAAATGTTATTATTGCTAGTCCTGACCTAACTCCAGAGGTTCTTGGTAAAGCAATTATAATGGCCGTATTAAGAGGTAGGAAGTGTTTGGGTTGACTGACAGAGTCAGCCACTGATAGATCAACAGATACGCAGGAGAACAGGCAGAGAGACAGACATGCAGGCAGACAGACGGACAGACATATAAAGTTTAGCAAAGAAACGTGAGGAAGTATCTGGCTGATTTATTTACAATTTTGACAGGCAAAGAAATAAACGAATTGAATAGTTAGAACTTGAAATTCAACAATTAAAGCCATCATGATGGCGGTCATCATCACTGTCATCACAACTACAGCGAAAACCACTTATGTATTTAATGTGAACATTTCGATCGTTCTTTGGACAGTTTGCCGTTGTTATATGTAAAGCGCTTCTAGGGGCAGGGAAAAGACTTTTCATTGGTTAAAGAGTAAAACAATGTCTTTTCTCATAGAAATGCGTGACATTTAGTATTCTAACGATCCAAACGTTTGCATTGATCACTTAAAGCAGTATTGATATAATTTTCCTTCTCATCTTTGCTATCCTTTTAAAGATTTGTTTGTAAGCTAAATTTCTTCGATTATAGTAAAAGGCAAGTCGTGTGATGTGGACCTCATGTTTGCTGTCAGTGCCGTCTCGTCCCAGTCTCCCGCTACCTTCAACCTTATCAAAGAAACCATAAAGAGTATAGCTGACCAATACGGTGCCCAACGGATACATTACAGCTTGCTTGTATTTGGCTCGCGTTCCCTCAGTAGCTTTACGTTCGCTGATAGTCTAATCAACAAAGATCAAGTGAAACGACTCGTGGACTCTACTGGTCGACAGCGTGGTGATCCTGCTCTGAATACCGCACTTGAAGAAGCTAAGAGAACGTTTGACGGGGATGGCGTCAGAGGAAATGCCAGAAAGGTTAGAAAATGCTTAGTAAAACGCGGGTAGTTAATTTTTTGCGAAGAAGAGCATGAACTGACAAACCTGAGGCCGACTGTGCGCTCACTTTACCTCCCCTCTCTCTGTCAGTGTTCCTTTTTACGGGTATTTAAAGCTACTACAAGCTACACTGAACAGAAAGAAGTCAAAACAAAGATGTGAAGTCACTAAGAATCGAACTCGGGTCCTCTCGCACCGAAGTTCGCGCACTAGCCAACTGTGCCGTCCCTACTCTTATAATGACTGTTCCTTTCTTTGTGTTTGTAGGTTTTAGTTCTGATGATGGATAGCAGATGGATAGTTAACCGTAACGTCATCACAGCAGCAGCACGACCGCTACAGCTCTCGAACATCCAAATTATCGGAGTTGCTATTGACAACGACGCCATAGCGTCAGATTTTCAAAACGCACTAGTAACCACGCCCGGAAATTCGATAGCTGTCCAGCGGTCTGAGAAACCTGTGAAGCTGGGCGATGAAATAATGGACAAGATCTATCCAGGTACAGAGTTGTTATCATAGTAACTGCAATTTGTAAAGTCCGATTTTCAGGGTGGGATTTGTTGCGTTACACTAGTCATAGCATGTAAAATTAAAATTGGTTTAGAATATTCCATGACTAGTTTTTTGTTCTCATACCTGGTCGTAAAACCAGTTCATAGTTAACAAACTACTATCAGTGCGCATGCGATTTTATTCCGAATCTTTTTTTTTGCCTTCTTTTGTCTTTCAAAATACAAAAGAAAGTGAGAAATTCCAGTGGCATGCGCACTGGAAGTGATTTTTTAATTATGAATTGGCTTATACTACAAATCGCACACGACAAATCGCATCCTGCAAATAAGCTAAACATCCAATATCCCGCCGTATCGTAACCGTACCGTTCCCACTCATGCGTGTAATATAGTTAATGCACACAAGTCAGGTCACACTAGATTTTGAAAGGCTCACTATTGTGAACTCATTTGTGCAGCATAAATTATATTTTATGGGAGACAACTTCGAAAAGGACATAAAAATAATCGACATACTGACTCAGTAACATTACAATTTTTTAGATGTATGTATTTTAATTTTATTACTTTGAAAACTAAAAAAAATGATGTTGTATGAAGTGGTGCACGTCGAGCATGTACCTTTTGAAAAGGTTGCAGTTTTGATCAAGATTGCTGAAGTAAATGCCGTTCCACAAAAAAAAAGAAGCCAATACATTTAAACAAATTTGCATACCGTTCCCTCAATTCAGAAAAAAATTAATAACTTTTGCATACCATTCCTGCAATTGAGTTCATGGTTATAAAAATATATACAATTTTCTCTGTCATCTTTGACTTTACCAGGACTAGCCAAGGATGTAGATGTTGTTCTCGCCATCAGTTCTTCATCCCAAGATGCTGATACAATCTATCCACTTATAAAAGACACTATCAACTCTATCATTGACACTTGTGGATCAAACCGAATCAGATACAGCCTCATCATGTTTGGCTCCCAAGCCTCAACTCATTTAAGCTTTGCCGAGAAAATGCCCGAGCCAGATGACCTAAAGAGATTGATAGGCAATCTTCCTCGTCGTAGTGGTTCGCCTGCTATTGACAAAGCAATGGAGGAAGCACAAAAATTATTCACCGGTCAAGGTAAAAAAAAAACAATGTCACATTTTAACGTGTTTACAAAATTCGATTAATACAGCTATTCTTGAAAAGGTTGTTCAGTTGAAATACTGATTTAGTGAATAAGAATGCATTTGCATTTATCAAGTTTTCAGTTTTCTTGTTTCAAATACAAAGCTGTACAATTGTATAGTTGCATAGTTTATTATACGTATGTGATGAAGTAATTGTGGACATTTTGTCTCTTTTCTTCCTAAAAAATAAAAATAATGAAGTATGAAGAATGACTTAGCTATTCGCTAATTCATTATTTGGACAACCAATTCAAGAGTAGTTGTATATGATCGAGTTGAAATATTTATCAAAATACGACATTAACTCAATCTTAATATCAACTTTAACTTCAATGTTAGTTTTACAAAGTAACGACTTTTTAAAAGTCGCAAAAATAACAGAAAATGTACGGTGTTTGAAGACAACACAGGGAGCCCAATGTATTGACTTATTGATATCTTCTTAATTATGTCTGATCGAGTTTCAGCTTAATTTGAGCGATTTTGACATGAACACTTCATATAAACCTGTGCATTTCTTTTAATAGGTGTCCGTCCCAGCTCTCGCAAAGCTCTGGTAATATTCGTTGATAGACCTTCAGCCGCTGCTGAACCGGCCATCAAAGCAGCAGCCAGAGCACTTGAGAAGGACAATATCCGTGTTGTTCCTGTCGGGTTTGGAAGGGAGGTTGATGCCAAACAGTTATTAATGACCACACCAGAGAAGGATAATCTAGTCCAGGGCACGAAAGACGATAAACCAGGCAACGTTGGAAAGAAGATCCTGGAAATACTATTGAAGGGTAAGATAGATTTGAAAATAAATATAAATGAAAACGTACGGTTGTATATTTTGGCTTCTGGCGCGCAGTTGTCTAAATTGCTTTATTACAGTGGCGTTTATTGAAGTTTGCACTTTGAAAGAAAGAAATTTGGAAGAGAAGTAGATAGAAAGTATGTCGGTAGTTTTGAATTAGTAGAAAGAATGTTATAGATGCAGCATACAAGCAGGAAAGCTAGCAGTCTTAAACAATACAAGCGCAAGAAGTTGAGAATAGATGGTTTTCAACCATTCCCCGGATACAATTTAAACAAAAGACATGGTAGCCATGCTGGTGAAGTTTTCAAAAGAAAACCACTACCGTGACTGGTGGACCCATTTGTTCCATTCGCTTTCCTGGGAACGGTTGAAAACCATCAATAGTTGTTTTTCAACGTTGCGTTTGCATTTTTTTTTTCTAGATCAAATCAAGATACCAAAAATTGACCTAGCTTTAGCTATCACCGCGACTGCCTCCGACGCAGACAGAACCTTCCAACTAACTAAAGACGCTATCAAATCGATAATTGATCGTCATGGAATTGGAGCATTAAGATATAGTTTCATAGTCTATTCCGACGGCGCATCGATGAAAACCGACTTCCAGGATAACTATTCTGAAGATCAGTTAAAAAGATTCATCGATGCAGTCCAGCGCATGCGTGGTGGTTCCTCACTCGATGAGGCACTTAAAGAGGGTGGCAAGGTTCTGAGAGGACCTGGGGCTCGCCCTGATGCCCACAAGGTTTTAGTGATAGTTACAGACAAAAAGTCGAATGTCCCGGATGCTGACCTTAGAAACGAGGCCAAAGTTTTGGAGCGTGAGGTACGTAAAATGCGGCTGATTATAATGGTATAATGGTAATTATAATGGTAATGTTTATATATAGCGGGAGAAGATACACACAATTTTATCGACCATCGGAGATCTTCAACTTGAGGAAATGATGTTGCTTTGAATAAAATTATTGCTTATTTCTTATCGTTATTGGTAGTTTTCGGTCGTGAAATCTACTTCAGAATCCGGTATTCCCTTATTTCTCTCCGACAACGTTCTTTGAAATAGGTTTCCTAATGAATGTTACTTTAATTCTTCAGGATGTTGTAGTTGTTCCTGTCGGTATCGGTAGAGAGGTTGATGTCGGTGAACTTGGTACAGTGACTAAAGACAAAGACAACGTTCTTACGATTGACAAAAATGAAGATCCCACAGACATTGGCAATCAAATAGTGGACAAGATACTTGAAGGTTAGGAAAACGTCAGGCAGTTGATGATGGTGGTGGTTTTTGATCATGCTAATTGCGGATATGGCGATGATAATGATGATATTTGTCGCAATTGTTGAAAATGATGCACGTTGGTATCTAGTTATAACACAGTACAAAACTGATGAGGCCACAAAAAATGGCGTTTGTAGTCCTGATGGTGTGATGATTGAATGATGATTTCGTAGATTGTAAGATGATATGTACTTATTGACTGAGTGGGAGGGTTGTCCGGGAAAATATTTGGCCTGAGGTGATGCCGTACAAATGACCGAGAGCCAAATATTTTCCTGTACGGCCCGACCTAACTCAGTCAATAAGCATTTTATCATATGACCCTCATTTTTGAGCATTTTTACTTTTGAGCAGGGCCGTACGGCCCTACTCACGTCATCATCTTCGAAGGTGTTTTTAAGAGCGCACGCCAGGGCTGATACGGGTCATATGATAATATCAAAAACGCATTTTTTCATATATCGGACTTATAGTTTAGTTGATAGAAGTCAGCAATATTTTTGAACCGTAAATTTTTTGTATTTCAGCCTTAAAGAGAGTTCCAAAAATGGACATTCTTTTCGCACTCAGTGCATCTTCAGCAAAATCATTGCAAACCTATTCACTGATGAAGAAAACCATCAACTATATCATATCCACTTATGGAATCGACTATATCAACTACGGAATCATCGTGTACGGTTCCCTAGCAACAATACATCGCAACTTTGATGATCAGGTTCCCGATGCTGAGTCCCTGATGAAGTTGGTCAGCGCTCTTCCAAGTGACAACAGCGGTGCTTCTATTGATAAGGCGTTGGAAAGAGCAGAACAAGTGTTTGATGGTCCCGGTGCACGCCCCGATGCTAAGAAGGTACTTCCACAATTCGCTTTTAACAGATGGACATAATTTCTTCAACATTAGTAATTTTTAACACATTAGATTCATTGTATTAATCTATTCAAGTAATGTATAAATGTATGATCCAGTAAAACACGCGTATTAGAACCTTGGGGTTAAGAACTTGTTAGCTAAAATTTGTATTTTAAGTCCCCTACCATATAAGAACTTGTTTAGGATAAAGCAAATTAGTAGAATCAATGTACAAATATCCTGATTTCAATCACATGATAATTCCCAAAAGTCTTAGTAGCTTGAATTAAGTTGAGTTAATACCATTTATATATAAAAACCTGTTCAGCATAATTTTGAAAATTACTGGTAGTAGTACAACTCGCGCAAAAAAAAAAAACCCAAAAAAACCAACCAAACAAAAAACAACAAGAACAACAACAACAACAAAACACAAAAAGAAAAAAAAAGAAAAGAAAAAACAAACAAACAAAACCAGCAACAAACAAATGACGGTAAGTGATAAAAATGTTAGTTGGTTATATATTACTTTTTTCGTTATCTTTAAAGGTATTAGTAGTCATCACTGACAAGAGCTCCGGCCTAACTACCAGTGCGATTAAAGCAGCAGCCAAGCCAGTGGTAAACAAGGATGTGCACATCATTCCTGTAGCTATTGGCAACGACATCGATCGTGATAAATTTGGTTCAGTATCACCACATTATAGAACCATTGCAGAGAAGGAGGATGGTGATCCGGTAGAACTTGGAAAAGACATCATGAAGTTTGCTATGAAAGGTTTGAAAATAACACAGATGCCTACTTAAACATTGTTTTATTAAACTGTGCAGTATAAATGGAAATAATGGCATTTTATGCCTGACTTTAAACCGTTAGAGTGCAAACACTAAATGTGTGCAACAGTTGTCACTATTTAGTAGTAAATAGTATTAATTAAACAAAAGAAAAGAATAGAATTAGCATAAAATAGCACTATTTAGGGGTATTTATGTTAGGGTGTGCACTCCTTAGTTTCACAAATTCTTTTATATTTTTAAAAATATGAATAGACGATTTACACGATGTCGTAGAACATTGCCATTACCAGAATGCTTTGCAGACTTTTATTTTGTATCGCAATTAGTGCAAATTGTTTTATTAGTCTCCACAGGGATGAAAAAATTGAATATTAAAGAGATTTCGCAAAGAATGCTGGTATTGGTATTAAAATCACGCCTTAATGCAAATGGCCTATAGAAGAACAAAAGCTATGTAAAAATAATTATAGTATATGGACAGATGGGGTAAACGTCATCACGCTTTAGGCTTATGTATTTTCCCTCGTTTTCAAACAATTCTTTTGAGTTTTTATTTCCCTCTTTCCTTCCCTCTTTCCTTTTTTACACTTATTATTCAGTCTACAATACTCTGACATTATATGTTTCCGTTCAGAATAACTTTAGTTTTAATCATGAATAATAATAATCAAAACATTTTTACTTTTTAATTTCACAATGGTCTCTTCTTCTCTTTTTTCCACACAGAACCCCCTAAGATCACCGAAATGGACCTAACATTTGCGATCTCTGCAACGGCCCTAAATTCGGATGACACCTTCAACCGTATGAAACAAACCATCAAATACATATACCATGAATATGGCTACACAAGAACTCGATTTAGCATCATCGTATTCGCTGACAGACCAACGACACGACTGCGATTTGACGAGAATGCCGATATCTTTGATAAGAACATGGTGGCACTTATCTCCAATCTACCCAGATCTCGAGGTGGTAGTGATATTAATCAAGCAATGGTTGAAGCTAAACGTGGATTTGATAACTCTGGTCGACCAGATTCTAAGAAGGTAAGCCTAGTTTCCATATAATCGCTCATGATCGGCAGATCGCTGAAAATGATGTCAGCGATCTTCAGCGATTATACGGAAACACTTTTCAGCGATCAAAAGACATGGAAACAATTGACAGCGATCGTGAGCGATCCTCGCATCAGTTATTTCAGCGATCTGGTGATCGTGAGTGAATATATGGAAACCAGGCCTAACTCACAGGACTTGTACCATGTACACGGGCTTTAGGAGTATTTTGGTTGTTATTAAACATTTCTCATAACTCGAAGCAACGAGTGTCCTAAAGCCCGTGTTATGTAAAGGAGCAAGCAGTTTGATTCTCTTATGCTGTTAACAATCCTTGACACAAAAGGAAATAAGGCTGTTTACGATGAAGATAGCTATGGCGGTGTTATGAGGATATTGATGATCGTGATGATGGTGTTGTTTATGATGGTTGTCATGGTGATGACGGTGAAGACGATAAAGATAGTTGTGTTGTTTATGATGGTGATGTCATGGTGTGTTGAAGTGACGACGGTGAAGAAGATATTAAAGATGCTGGTGATAATTTAATTGATTTAGTCATTAATACGAAGATGTATATGAAATTATTCAATCTGTAATAGGAAAAAGTCAATTAAAATACTGTTGTTGTGAGAACATTTGACAGATCCCCATTTCTACCACAGGTGCTAGTGATAATCACAGACAAGGCATCGGGTCGCAGCCTGTCAGATATCAAGAACCAAGCTCAGCCATTATTAGACGATAAAATTCTCGTTATACCAGTCAGTGTTGGTGGCGATGCCAGTGTACCCGAGCTCGAACAGACGACAAATAACAAGAACAATGTTATCAAGAAGCCACAAGACTTGAATCCTACGAAAACTGGAGAGGAGATCATGGAGAAAATTGAGAAGAGTCTAAAACCTGGTAGGTGTTAAGTTTTTTTTTGGTGACTTATTCTTACTGTGTTTTGCAAAACTTAAAATTATGCGATTATTTTCCCCCTAGAAATCCCAGAAATAGATATGGCATTCGCTATTTCTGCTTCTTCGAGCCTTGCTGACCAAACGTATCAGCTAATGAAGGATACAATCAAGTCTATCGTAAAGACATATGGCACCGATAGAATCCATTACAGTCTCATTGTATATGGAGCTACTGCATCGACTAAAGTAACCTTTGACTCACAGGTAAGCTAAAAGTGTATTTTTGTTTTTGACTCGTTACAGTGTTCTGTTAGCGCTCATTTTTGTTTTCATAAACTCGAAAACAGACAGTTCTCCGAAAGTTTAGTCTAAGCTAGAGGTTTGTTCGCATAGGTTTCATATTTTGTTTACTTTTTGCAGTTTTAACTTACGAGCACGAAAAAACAACGCTGTGAGCTGCGCAAAATGCTAATTCCTCTGATATAGCTGAGTCTTGTAAAAAATATAGATTAGATACTCAAGTAAACTTGGTTTTATGGATTTGTTTTTTGTTTTCCATAGATTTCAGACCCAGATGCTTTGAAAACTTTAATTGATGCTTTATCACGTGACTCTGGAGGTGCGCTTATCAACATTCCATTAGAAGAAGCTAGTATTGTCTTTAAAGGCCCTGGAGTTAGACCTAATGCTAAAAAGGTACTCTCAAAAGGCCAGATAAACCTAGCCTGTGTACATCCTGTGTACATCCGTTTCTCTGAAATGCGCATACTCGATACCGAACACTAAACACTGAATATTACTTTCCAAGACCGAAATGCATAGTTGTCATTAAAATGCATTGAAGGAAGTGTGTCACGTGGACTACGGAAATTAATTCTTAACGTAAATCTTCGGAACATGGAGCCGGCATGCTTGCAAATTAACATGAGTCGTGACAAATTAAATAGGGTCTAATGGTTTCTGAACTGAGAAACATTGACTTCGAAGGAAAGAAAAGTGAAAAACGAAAAAGATGTGCATCAAAGGGGTCTTCGCCAGCTAGACCCATTTTAAGTAAGTCATATAGTTATGCATATATATTGTCAACGATGATTCAGTATGCAGAATGCTGAAAATTCAAGGACAACCCTTTTTGAAATAGGAGTGTATATATTCCAGCATTGTATTCTTGCAAAAACAATTTTATTTGTCCGGACGTAAGATGACTGGCTATAGCTAGACTATGTGTATTATGTGCGAAAAATATTACAATGAAGGTACTCGAACCATGAACACTTTTCTTTATTTATCAGATTTTCTGAGATTTCTAGTGCTTCAAACTCTCTAAAAAATATCAATGAACTCAAATAAACTTTTCAAATTAATTTTTCAAACTAAAACTGATTTCTACTTGATTCAATCAAAGGATGCAGGTTAAAAAAGTATCAAAAAAGTACAAAGTGTTCATGGTTCGAGTGCCCTCATTGTAATAACTAATTAATTGATTTTGGTAATAAAAGTTATAATGACAGTCTCGACGTTTCGACGCATCTTGCGTCATTCTCAAGAGTAAATGAAGTAGAAAATGTAAATGTATAAAGTTCGTAAATCTCATGGGACAGTCCTATAGCGTTCACTAATTGAATAACTTAGCTCTGATTGAGTCTGATTGGATGTTTAGTGTTGGTGAGATGTCTTGTATGAACAACATTTCGTTGACAAGACAATCTAGTTTTGATGTACAGCGCTTAAGGACAGTAAAGTTATCGTGGAAACCTTCGATGGTGTTATGACATTTTCTGTAGTGAATTCCTACGCTGGAGTTTTTGTGTTCTTCTATTCGCTGGTAAAGATGTCTGCACGTATAACCCACATAACCTGCCTCGCACAGGTCACATTTAAAAGAATAAACGACGTTTTGTCTGCTCACGAGTGGATGTCGATCTTCTTTAACTCTGAAGTTGGTTTTGATTTTTCGGCTTGTAAAGATCGGCTCTATTTTGACATTGATCTTGTTGACCTCTTCAAAAGCCTACGAAGAAAATATTCTCAGGGAAGAAATCCATCACAAAACAACTCTTCTAACGGAATTAAAGAAAGAATGTGACTCAATTTGGACTCGTGTTCGTCAACAATGTACAACAATTCGCTACGCACTCATCCTAAACAGTATCAGCAACCTGTGTAAGAAACATCTACAGCAACAGATGAATACTCACACGAAAAAGATCGCGAGAATACTTGCCAAAACAGAGGATATCGACGAACATATCAATAACTTGTCTACTTACAAGCTATCTTTCTTCGAGAAGCTAGTAATCTCCCGTGGCCTTGATTTCTCTCTACCACAAAGAATAGAACCACGCGAAGTTAAAGCAGCGTTTGAGAAAGTCTACTGGAGAATTGAACCTAAGCTTGATAAAGAAACGAAGGAACTAACATCAGCAACTTTGAAGTCTGTAGCTCTCAACTACATTAAACATAAGAACGCAACACCTCCTAAAGCTCTAATAAAAGCAGTGAACCAACTAAAGAAAAAAGATGATATCGTCATAACAAAACCAGACAAAGGCTCAGGTGTTGTAATACTAAACAAACAGGAATATATTGCACTGCTACAAAATGCTTCTATCGATGATACCACTAAATTTACTCCGATCAGCATAGAACAGCCGAAGAAGAGAGGAAGACCAATCAAGCACTACCATCCGCTTTTGGAAAAAGAAAAGCAGTTAAATAAGCTAGTAAAAGCCGTTCTACCTGATGAAGTTGCTAAAATAGTCCTAGCTAAGGGTTCGAATCTTGCACACTTATATGGTTTGCCAAAGACGCACAAGCCACAACTAGCCATGCGTCCGATATTATCGGCAGTAAATACCTACAACTACAACCTTGCTAAGTGGTTGGATGAAAAACTTAAGCCCTTATCAGTAAACAACCATACAGTCTCTAACATTCTTGAATTTGCTGAAGACCTTACTAAATCCACTGTCAATGAAAACACCATCCTGGCTTCGTATGACGTCACTGCCCTCTTCACAAATGTACCTGTTGACGAGACTATCGAGCTACTCACAGCAAAAGCGTTCCACAACAATTGGTTTAATGCTACTTACAACTTGAACATCACAAGTACGGAGCTCAAACAGCTACTAGAAATGGCTGCCAAGAACCAATTATTCCAGTTCAACGAACAACTATATGAACAAATAGACGGTGTAGCGATGGGTTCCCCCTTGGGACCCCTGATGGCCAATAGTTTACTTTGCAACATCGAGGAAAATCTTGATCATGCCAACAAACTTCCAGCGTTCTACAAGAGATATGTGGATGACACCCTTGCCCTTGTAAAGAACATAGACGACGCTGAGCACTTCCTCAGCCTGCTGAACGAGGCCCACCCGTCCTTGGAATTTACGATGGAACTAGCTGTGGATAATACCATTCCTTTTCTGGGTATGAAGATCACCAAAACAGGTCGCAGTCTACAAACCGAAGTCTACAGAAAACCAACAGACAAAGGTCTATTGTTACACTATCAAAGTCATGTCGACGTAAAATACAAGAAAGCTTTACTCAACACCATGCTATATAGGGGCTTTAGACTCTCATCATCCTGGGAGATATTCATGAAAGAGGTTGATCGCCTAAAAGAAATCTTCAGCAAACTAAAGTACCCTACGACACTTTTCAATTCAACCGTGCAGAGATTTATAAGCCAACAACAAGATCAACAGAAACTAGATCATTGTCATCAGCAGCAATCACAACAACTCCAACAACCACAACAACAGCAATCGCAACAAGAACAACAACACCAATATCATCACCAACAACGAATGCAACAACATCAACAACAGGAACAGTCACAACACCAGCAAGAACAACACCAACACGAACAACATCATCAACAACAACAACAACAACAACAGTCAGAGCAACAACAGGCAGAGCAACAACAGTCAGAACAACAACAGCCTAAAGATGATCAAGTTATCAGATTCTCTGTCCCGTTCAAAGATCAAAAATCCTGTGATATGGTTAAAAAACAACTGCGTGATTTAAACAACAAGATCAATGTCAAAATAGAGCCGATCTTTACAAGCCGAAAAATCAAAACCAACTTCAGAGTTAAAGAAGATCGACATCCACTCGTGAGCAGACAAAACGTCGTTTATTCTTTTAAATGTGACCTGTGCGAGGCAGGTTATGTGGGTTATACGTGCAGACATCTTTACCAGCGAATAGAAGAACACAAAAACTCCAGCGTAGGAATTCACTACAGAAAATGTCATAACACCATCGAAGGTTTCCACGATAACTTTACTGTCCTTAAGCGCTGTACATCAAAACTAGATTGTCTTGTCAACGAAATGTTGTTCATACAAGACATCTCACCAACACTAAACATCCAATCAGACTCAATCAGAGCTAAGTTATTCAATTAGTGAACGCTATAGGACTGTCCCATGAGATTTACGAACTTTATACATTTACATTTTCTACTTCATTTACTCTTGAGAATGACGCAAGATGCGTCGAAACGTCGAGACTGTCATTATAACTTTTATTACCAAAATCTTTACAAACAAACAACTTATTTGGTAATTAATTGATAACTAATTATTTAATAACTTATTAATTAATAACTAATTAATTAATAACTAATTAATTAATAACGGAGCTTGAAATCGGGCAAAGGTTTAATCCTGTTATGAGGTTCTTCTTTCATTCTTTCAAGGTTCTCGTGGTTATCACTGACCGTCGCTCAGGTGTCAGACCGGAAGACATACGCTTTGTAGCCGAGCCGTTATCGAAAGCCGGTGTCAAAGTCATCCCGGTTGCTATTGGAAACGAAGTGGACAAGGGTGAGCTAGAGTCGGCTACCGATGACCAGGGTAATGTTATTGGCGTCCCTTCTAATGAACCTCCGATGAGTCTTGCAGATAAAATCATTGAAAAGGCTTTAAAACGTAAGTGCCACTGTGATTTTTATTTTCTTCTCTGTATTGATTTATAATAAGGACTTACGCAAAATTTCGACTTTCGGAGTCATCTTGAGTCCATTATATATAATTGATTATAGAGTCAAGATGACTACGAAACGTCGAATATTTTTTGTCATTCTTTTTTCTAAATACTTTCTCAAAATGCGTCCTACTTAAACTCTAATGGCATAACTGGAAAATAATACTTCTACATCGATCCTGCTACGAAAGGGCACTGAGTTTAGTTGTTCGACTGTTTTCTTAGAAATTAAAATAAAAAACCTGCAGTAACTTTTTACCAACTTTTTCGTATTTTTTTGCATACCATTTGTGTTTTCCAGTGATTTCTAATTTTCTAAATTTGCACCCACGTGAATGGATCCATATCATTTGTGGTGTGCCTTTTAAATATGCGCATGTATTCGTTTTCTCCTCTTGGATATATGCTAAGCCAGTATTATTTTTAATTTTCAGCATCCATACCCGAACTAGACCTTGCCTTTGCCATCGCAGCTACTTCCAGCGATGGAGAAGAAATCTACAAACTAATGAAATCAACCATCCAATCTATAATAACCAATTATGGCGACGATAAGATCCAATACGGCCTTATACACTATGGTGACTTCTCTTCAACCCAGGTGAAATTTGGCACGAAATTCCCGTCTTTGGAGAATTTCAAGTTGCTTATTGACACGCTGCCGCGGTACTCCGGTGGGCGCGGGGTTAACGAAGCTTTGGACCAGGCAAATCAATTGTTCAAAGGTGCTGCTGCAAGACCTAATGCTAAGAAGGTGTTGGTTGTAATGACGGATAATGCTTCGGGACGAACGAGCAATGTAAGTATCAATTAATCAGTGGTTGCCATTCACCTTGGATGACATTGGCCACCTGAATAAGATCAGATATAAGCTTATGCTTTATTAGTCACCCTTAGATGATTACGAAATTTTATCCCGATGATAAAGCTAAGGTAAAGTACACCTCTATCTTATTCATTAAATCAACTTCAGCTTTACTCTAATCTGTTGACAGCCTAATAGAAAACATACAAATGAACTACATAAACAAATATCTTGTAAACCTTTTTGTGTGGAGCAATATGAGTCAAGTGCAGAAATCGTTCTAGGAATATAACAAAACACGTGCCATTCCTCGGCGTTATTTATTTAGCTATTAAGTGTGAATGTCAGTAAGGATCGAGCAAAAATTTCATTTTCTTGGCCACGGCCCCAAAAAATGACCTAGCTCATATTTTGTCTACAGGTAGGCCTAAGTGCGTAGGTAATGGAATAGGGGTTCTTTAGGCAAGTTCTTTTTTATTTAAGGAGAAAATAGACAATAATCGATTTTGACGAAAATTGACAAAATTCGTCACGCGAGTAGTAAAAAAACACCTACTTTCTCATACCACGAAATCGTACTTTAACATCAAACTGTGGTTTAATTTTTGGATATTTGCATAGACCAAGCCTTTGACATGGACTTTGTAATTGTTTTGAGTCCTTTTGTAGGATTTTGAGAGAATTAGAAGTCATAAAAGTAGAGGTATTTAAGCTTAGCTCGATTCAACGCAAAACATCCCATTACAAAACAGGCCAAAAATATATGTGGTAACGCTTGAAAATTGTTGATACTCTGGCCATATAATCTACTTGTGATGGTCTTTCAATCTATGTATTTTTTAGTTTGGTTTTTCCAAACGTTTGTAAAATAATTGGCATCAAAGTATCATGAATTTTGCCTTTTCGCTATATTGAAATTGACAACAGTCTGACAAACTTTGAATAAATTATTCCTTAAGTATTGTCAAAAATTATTAAATTGAACTTGATTTCGCTATCTGATTATTTGTTGTAGCCAGCGAAATATATAACACAACGGATAAATTTATTTTTTGTTTTTGTTTTGTTTCTGTTGCAAAACCATTTTTGTTTTTGTCAATTCGACGGCAAAAACAAGGCAAGCCGGCGGCATCGGCGGCATCAATTGCAATTTGAATAAATTATTCCTTAAGTATTGTCCAAAATTATTAAATTGAGCTTGATTTCGCTACCTGATTATTTGTTCTAACCAGCGAAATATATAACACAACGGATAAATTAATTTTTTTAGTCTTGTTTTTGTTGCAAAACCATTTTTGTTTTTGTTAATTCGACGGCAAAAACAAGGCAAGCCGGCGGCATCAATTGCCATTTGTGCTTCGATCATTTGTAAACAACTCTAACACAAGCTTAGATTATAGCTGGATCTGTAATAATATTTTTTTGAATGCCATAAATGTTATTCTGGTTATTTCATTTATTTATTTTTTCAAGATCAATTCTTAGTTTAGTCTGAGAAACGCTAGTGCTGGCGGTCCTCAGAATGGTAACTTCACAGAAATTAAACACTTTATAAAATCGCTCACATAGAATAAGTTTTTACACGACTGAAGATTGGAACATCATTTTTCCGTTTGATATAAGAATTTCTCAACTTTTTATTTAATCGCTGATTACTGATAGATTAAAATGTATTCTTTTCATAACTGAAATATGTAGAAGCTATAAATAGACCTCAACTTAAAAAAAACTATCATAAAATTATACAGAGTAATTTCTATTGAGAAACTCATGAATGAGTTCTTTATTAGTGCTAAATCTATATATCTCAATGATAACATTATAAATAGATATGAATGATCCTGTGTGTAGGTAATCGACACGTCTCGTCTTGGCAGAGTACTAAGTTTATAACAAATTACCATAAAGCCATTCAAATGCCCTAATAAAATTAAAGTACAAAGTACGGCATAGTACAGTAAATGTAATCAACAAATGGCAATAAGGCTGTGAAGTAAATGATGTTTTTGTCGATGTCACCCGTAAAAATTAGTGAAGTAAAAACTTAATAGATGGAATTATTGGAAATGATATCATCATAAAATGAACAGCAAAAATGATTGTACAAGAAAATGGTTGAAAATAGAATTTAGCACTAAGAATCATGGTCGTCAGAAGGTGGTCGAATAAATGACCGCAAATTTGTCCAGAATATTATTTGGGATATATAAACACATTTGATATGTTGAAACCAGGCTATTTCAAACTACAATGGGATTATTTTTTTTTTCGAATTTTCTATTGCGTTTAGTTTTTATCCTCCTCGTAAGATGTTACGTCATAGTTAACAAGGGCAATTGCTGTTTCTAAAAATGTATTTTTGTATCTCTATTATCATCACCTATATTCTTCATCGATACAGTCTAGATCCGTTAGACCTGTGTAATAAAACGGTCAACTCACGTTTTGGATGTTGGTTCTTCATTGAAAACAAATCTCAACTATGTGCGCTTTACAACTAATCACCGTTTGTTATATAAAGTAGGTGCCACGCATTAACTTAAATATAGTGTAATATACTTATCGCTACGAAGGCTATGTTTATTGATATCCTATAAAAGATATTTTGCTGGTATATCAGAGAGCTTCAAGTGATTTTGTACTCAATGGGATCGGGTCCACCGTTTGAGTTTGACCACGCCCTGCGCATAACTTGATTAATTGCCGGCAAGCACTATGACGTCATGGCTTGTTTACATGAATAAAAATGCATTTACTTCTGGCAAAATATTTTTCCTTTAATACAATTGGCATTTTACTTATACTTATAATTTGTTCCAATATTATAAATGAACTTTTACCCTATTTTTCATTGATTTTAAGATGTTGAATCCCCTCTTTTGCCCATGATTCTTAGCGTTAAAACAATAGATTTGTTTACATGTGACGTCATAGTGCTTGCGGCTAATTAAACGAAAGCCTGGTACTCACTAACGCATAAGCCCAATCTTATATTTTTTGTTTATCAGCTTATTGCTATGCTTATTTTACGTTAATTGCAAGCTTTTTTTCTCCTTATACAGGTGTGCCTCCGTGTAAACTAATCTGGAATCAAGGATACACACAAAATTTGTTTTTGGAATCCGGAAACCTTCACTTGGCATCCGGATCCAGAATTTCGAAATGCGGAATCCAAACTTAAGAATTTCGAATATGAGCCTTTAGAATCCGGAAGCCTCACATTTGGATACACCCTTTCCGGACTCCCTTACATGCGGCGAAGCTTTTGCACAACTTAGGGACCGGTCATTATTTAAATTGGGTGGAGGGTGGAGTGGAGGAGAAAATGGGAGGCCCTGAAATTTTTCAAGTAAAAACGAGGGGGGGGGGGGGGGTATTTGAAAACAATAGATAGGAAGGTCTTGAAAAAAGTTTTTTTGACTATATATAAATAAGTTTAGCATATTTTATAATTTGCTATAAAAAAAATTGTTTTTACACCTCGGCAAAGTTAATGTAATTTAACCACCATATTCTATGGAATTTTTGAATATGACCTGTTTTATTATGCACTTTTATGATTTATATACCATTGTTCACGCTAAGTATGATATCTCCATATATAAGGCACACACATATATATATTGAATATGAATAAATCGTTCCTGATTTTATTTTCGTGCTACTAGTTTGTTGTAGAATGTATGGAATGAATTCTATAATATTTTTATCGATCTACTTTTATATCCTGTCTTATTATATAGAGAGTAGTACTTTATTCAAAAGGAGTTTGTAAAACTGTTCAATATGTACATGAAATTTGTCATAAAGTAACCACATAATGCAGGAATGTTATGAAATTAATATTTATTTTTACCTATTCTGTTTATTGGGGAAGAATAATATTTGTGACATGCCATACAATCTTTAGTCTAAAATAATTTTCCACAGGTCGTATACTTTATATTGAGGGGGGAGGGGGTTTCTGAAAATGTTCAAATAAGTATAGGGGGTTCCGAAAAAATTTGAAGGGCATCATGAAATTTTAAAGTAGGTTTTTAATTTTCAAAGTAAAATAATTAACTTTAACATTTTTTTGTAAATAAAATATAAATAATATTCATATTTTCTATCATTCGGTCATTTTTACTTTGTCCGGAGGAGTCCGGTTAATGGGAAATATTTTTCTGTCGTTTGAACAATTGTTTTGGTTGCTTTGCACACATATGCATATCATTAGCATTTCATTTTCCGTACATTCTCAATTGTACGTTTAAAGTTAGTAATGTGAAAGCGATTTAATGATTGTTATAGAATCATAACCTGGTATTCACTTATAAAGACGCATTTGTGGATTGGAAGTAAGTAGAAATATTTTAGATAAGAAAAAGCTATAATGAGTAACTTGTTCAAGTGCTCTCAAATTGATAGAATCATAAAATTGAAGTTTCAAAGAAAAATCAAACGGCAACAATACTAAAGCTTATCTTTCCGAGAAAAATCCTTATTTCTTTGGCAATAGATTAGTCTTATTTGCAATTGTTCAATGGGTGATTAAAACAATTGAAAATGTTTATGCATTATGATTGACACACGAATGGCAATCGATGCCGCCGGCTTGATTGCTTTTGCCGTCGAATTGACAAAACATGGTTTTGCAACAGAAACAAAACTAAAGAAAATAATATATCCGTTGTGTTATATATTTCGCTGGTTACAACAAATTGTCAGGTAACGAAATCAAGTTCAATTTGATAATTTTTGACAATACTCAAGGAATAATTTATTCAAAGTTTGTCAGACTGTTGTCAATTTCAATGTAGCGAAAAGGCAAAATTCATGATACTTTGATGCCAATTATTTTACAAACGTTTGGAAAAACCAAACTAAAAAATACATAGATTGAAAGACCATCACAAGTAGATTATATGGCCAGAGTATCAACAATTTTCAAGCGTTACCACATATATTTTTGGCCTGTTTTGTAATGGGATGTTTTGCGTTGAATCGAACTAAGCTTAAGTACCTCTACTTTTATGACTTCTAATTCTCTCAAAATCCTACAAAACGACTCAAAACAATTACAAAGTCCATGTCAAAGGCTCGGTCTACACAAATATTTAAAAATTAAACCAAAGTTTGATGTTAAAGTACGATTTCGTGGTATGAGAAAGTAGGTGTTTTTTTACTACTCGCGTGACGAATTTTGTCAATTTTCGTCAAAATCGATTATTGTCTATTTTCTCCTAAAATAAAAAAGAACTTGCCTAAAGAACCCCCATTCCATTACTTACGTACTTAGGACTACCTGTAGACAAAATATGAGCTAGGTCATTTTTTGGGGCCGTGGCCAAGAAAATGAAATTTTTGCTCGATCCTTACTGACATTTGCACTTAATACATAAACTAATTTTTTTCCCAGGAAATTGAAACTGCTGCCAAACCACTTCACGATGCCGGTGTTGTTATTATTGCTGTTTCCGTTGGAGATGAGATCAAGAAACCTGAGCTTGAGGCAATGACGGGTGATGGGAATAAGATTATTTCATCGAATAAAAACGAGGATCCTGAAGTACTAGGAAAGAAAATAATGGACAAGATCCTCCACGGTAAACTGTGGCATCATATAAATGGTTTGCATGAAGACAATGTTGAGCGTTAACCCAGTCAATGATATGTGTACAAAACAACAACAACTACTACAAATATAACAACAACAGCAAAAACAAAAACATTAACAACAACAATAATAACAATAACAAAGAAACAACAAAACAAACAGACAGACAGAGAGGCAGACAGACAGACAAACAATACAAATAACACTTTTTAAATGCAAAGTCAACTTGCTAATAAGAACGTCAATTCAAGCTTCCATTTAGTGTAGAAAATCCATTTATCACAAAGACAAATATAAAACATGACGAACTTCTTTATTCTTGTTTATAGAATCAAAAAAGATCCCAAAAATTGATCTCGCCTTTGCTATTTCTGCTACGTCCCGAGATGCACTTCGCACCTACAAAATGATGAAGGAAGCCATCAAGTACATAGTGGGGGAATATGGTATCGGTAATATACAATATGGCTTAGTGCTGTTTGGTGACCTAGCAACAACCAAAATAAACTTTTCTGATAAACATCCAGATGGTGAAAGCCTCAAAACGTTCTTGGATTCTTTACGGAGGAGCACTGGTAACTAGTATTTTGATGTGTTCATTTTATTTCATACCCAAGGTATTCATTTACTTCAGCCAGCGGCTGAAGGAATACTGAAATATTGGCTTCTTTTTAAAACCGTTTCACTCAGTTTCTGCGTCTCTGACGTCCGAAGGAATTGAATCCTATTGTCATTGCGCCTGTAGTGTAAATCCTCAACACCACAATAATCCCTGAATTATTATAGGATTCACCTGGTATCACCCATCCCTCCTAGTTGCCTAGTTGTTTTTGGGTTAGTAGTAAATATACTTATACAAAAAAAGAAAGCAAACAAACAAGAAAAGAAACAAAGAGAGTCAAAGTACAAATAAAAATTCAATGTTTTTTGATACAAATTATAAAGGAAGATTGTAAAGGAATGCGTGTCTGTTTTCTTTTACTAACAGTATTTTTTCTAAATCACGCTTTGTTACTATTATAGTTTTTTCATTACTGCTGTATAATTCCCTTCTTTATTTAAAACGAAATCTAGAATCCCATGCAATCTTTGACTATTGATGTTTTAGTGATATTACTTTGTGCTTTCCATAGGTCGAGCTGCTCTCGACAAGGCATTGGAGTCGGCAAGGACACTGTTCAATGACCCCGCTGCAAGACCCGATGCCAAGAAAGTACTCGTAGTAATTACTGATAAAGCTTCGGGTCTTCATTCAGCTACTATAAAATCTGCGGCAAAGCCTCTTAAACAGAGTAAAATGCGAATCATAGCATTCTCGGTCGGTGGCGAGGGCAGCACGAGAGAGCTCGAAAATTTGACGCCACATCTCGACGATGTCAGACAAGTTAAAAGCATCGCATTTGAACGACCTGAGAAATTAGGCCAAGAGATTATGAAACTAGTCTTGACTGGTGAGTTAATTGGACAACACCGACTCACTGCCTTTGAGTCATTAGTTACGTTAGTTATTGCTATACGGTCAACCTCTCGTGATAGCGGATATCCTAGGGACCATAATTTGATGTTGCTAATAGAGAGAGAGTCCGCAATAGCGAGATCTGGTTTCATATATATCGTTGAGACGGGTATTGATCTGCTGTTCGCAATAGCGAGATGTCCGTAAGGCGAGAGTTGGTTATATTATATACAGCAAACTCATTCATAAATACAATCCTAGATAAAATGTATAAGACAAAGGCATTTTCACTGTCAGCAAAGGAACTCCCCCCACCCTAAAATCATTCGCCCTATTATATAAACAGTAAAAATTTTCTTTCAAAATGGTCTTTTTAAATATTTTAAAAATTAATAATAATATAAATAAGTCAGCACTGGTTTTAACCAATTCACTGAGTAAAATTATACCAAATACTATTTGGATCTTTCGACTCAACAGATCGACAAGAAGAACTCGACCTAGCCTTTGCTATCAGCGCTGTAGCAGCAAAAGCTGATGAAACGTTCTACCGTATTGCCGACGCAATAAGGAAAATCATCGACCACTACGGCACAAAACGTGTTCATTATAGTATCACTATATTCGATGAATTTGCCAAACGTGTCGTTCGATTCAGTGATCAGTTCTCTACTTCTGCACTGAAGAATTATATTACACTGATTAGAAGGAAGACGGGAACGCCGAACATGGCCAACGTTTTGAAAGACGCTGAGAATATGTTTAGGAATACTCCTGGAGTTCGACGAAATTCTAAGAAAGTACTGGTGGTGATTGTGGATAAAAGGTAAGGCATTTTTCAGCTAAATTCGTTGAGTCGCTACCCGCTCTTTTTATGTATTTTTTCTCCATTATAATATATACATTATACTAATTAGTTGTTCTGTTAGCAATCTAAAATTTATATATAAAGTTACAATTTTTATTTTTTGCAGTTAATTGTTAAAGCCATAAATAATCATTTTTTCGAAGAAAAGATTATATTATAGATATAAATATATATATAATATGTAGTGCGGTTGTTATATTATGATCAGACTCAGTATTTCTTCCAAAACTTTGTTTCGATCTTGGCCCTTCCTAGGACCGTCAATTAATTTCGAAGGTTTGACATTCGGAGACGAGAGTCTTGTTCCTTTTTCCTGACACTGTTTTGCTTATTATGGACAGTTACTTTGCGGTTTGCTTAAAAATGTTTTGTCTGTGATTGGCTATGGGACAATTTGAGTGTTTTCGCTGGATTATATCTGTCTGCCCACGATTTTCCTATGTTCATTGTGACTTGATACACTCTTCAGAGTGAAACCACATATCAAACAATTATGGTCATTCGAAAAGGATCTTGTGTGATTTTCATTTTTTGGGGGGATTCCTGTCCTTCTAAAGAAAATTCAAAATGGTTGCTAAATTGATTGAGTTGCTCACTGCAATCTCTTACGTTTTCGTGGAATTTTTCGGAAATTTGCGGACGAGAATAGTAGAAAACCACCAAAACAGAATTCACAATCAATCACTAACAAATAAAGGCCGGTACACACTAGGCGACAAGTCGCAGCGATTTGTTCCCGCGATAGGTCGTAGCGACAATTTCCCCCCGTGTGTACTAGGTATTTTTGGCGGAAATTGTCGCAGCGACAAAATCAGATGTATTGGCGACAAATATTGAACCAATGCACACTGAGGCGACATGTCGTGACGACAAGTCGCTGCGACTTGTCCCCGCAACATGTCGCAGCGACAATTTCCACCCGTGTGCACTAACATTTTTGGCGAAAGTCGTTGTCGCCGCAACAGAATTTTGTTGCTGCGACTTGCCGCATGAAATCCAACCGGTTGGGATTGCTGAACCAGTACACACTGAGGCGACATGTCGCGGGGACAAGTCGCTGAACTTGTCGCTCAGTGTGTGCCGGCCATAGTTTGTTGAAAGAAAAGTTTGACATGCTCTGTTATCAATGTAAAACTACAAAATCACTTTCTCCTTTTTTTGCAACAGCTCAAGTAGCAGCCCATCAGAAATTCTTTCTCAAGCCAAACCTCTAACAGACGCTGGTGTGCGTGTAATTCCTGTCGGTGTTGGTAAGGACGTACACCGTAAAGAACTTGAGAAAGCTACGAGTGATCCAAGCAATGTGATAACTGTACCCAGAACTGAACCTTCCAAGGACATGGCAGAGAAAATTATCACCAAGATTGAACAAGGTGAGAATATATTCTCATAGTATTGCTTTTCTTCAAAGCAGAATTTTTTCTTATACTAAAGATATACTTATCATTTGTCTCACGATGTAAGTCTTGTTATAACAACGCGACGTTTCGACTGCATTTAGCCAGTCATCATCCGGCGAAATGCGCTAAAGTGATGACGCAAATTGAAATCCCAGAGGCATACATTCGAACCATCAAAATGCTCTCTCTTGGGAATAGACGAGTAAAAAAGCGGTGCGTTATCTCCTTTACGCATTTTTCCTCACGATGACTAGCTGAATGCAGTCGAAATGTCACGTTTTTACATCGTGACAAAAATGATAAGTAACTTTATTTATATGTTTTATCCAAAATGAATAACAATCCATTTCGCTGTAATAAGAATTTTTCTTGCAAAGGTGAGTTTCACTCTCATTTCTCTTTTAAATTGGAAACTTTTGCTGTGATTCAGAGCTACTTAACATAAATAGGCTGAACATATTGTTTAAAGCGGTCATATCCCTTTGAATGACATTTATGTAGTTAACTCTACTCACTGTCAGCTTTCGAATGAGGTATATCTTAAGGGTATTCGATAAAATACGACCAAGTTATTCGATGCGAAAGTTAGCATTTTTTTTTAGAATTTTTACATGGTCGTCCGAATGACGGAAATGACGTTCAGGCAGGTACCTAACATGCGCATTGTACGATATCCGGTTTACTTTTCTTTACAGTTTTTATAATTATATGAAAACCGGAAGAAAAGTTACTAAAGTTTTCAGTAATGCGAGTAAAAATAATTCACAGAAAAAATAATATTGAAAAGCTGTCTATTGCACCACTGAATATGAAATTTCGTGTCAACTAAATGTGTTCGTTTACTCTATCAACAGCAAAGGTCATTCCAGAAATAGACCTCGCATTCGCCTTAAGCTCAACCTCTGCGTCATCTGCAGAAACCTACAAACTAATGAAGGACACAATCAACACAATTGTGAACGAGTATGGTATTGACAAATTCCACTATAGTGTTATAGTATTCGGAGACACTACAAAAACATTCGTCCAATTCAGTGAGACGTTCCCCAAGGCTCAGAACCTTGTAGAGTTTATCAGTGCACTTCCTAGACGCTCCGGCGGCCCGTCGTTGGATGAGGCTCTGAAAGAAGGCAGAAAGCTGTTCCAGAATCAGTTTGCAAGGCCCCATGCTAAGAAGGTCTTGGTGGTTATAACGGACAAGTGAGTAAAATTTAAAAGGCGAAGTTTATGATCATATGTAACAACTGTTTGTGGCCGTTGACAGTCGTTTCTTCTTTTTGTTTTTGTTTATTGACTTGATTGAGTTTATGTTTATGTTTATGTTTCTGTCTATGTTGTTTGAACGTTTACCGTTATTGGGTTTTGATTGTTCATTTTGTCTTGGCTCTTCCTTAGTTTTGCAAGCAACCAAGTCTAGAACACAAAAGATTTCGAAAACAGCACAATTCCCTATATAAAAAACATACACAATTTTACACTAGAGTTGAGAGCAAACACTGAATGGTGTCAAACCTATCGCTATCTAGTAGTAAATAGCACTTGTTAAACAGCAACAACAACAGACAAAGATACAAAATAAAACAACAACAGCAATAGAATTCGTAGGCCAAAATAGCACTATTTGGTGCTTAACGTTTTTCAAAATTAGTTTAGGTGTTTATGAGAATATAATATCCAGCAGGATCTTTATCTATCTGGCGTCTCTTTAAATTTTTCCTTTGTTTTTGTGGTAGATTAAATTTTATCTCCAAGCGCGTTGTGAATTCGACTCCTTTCAAGTTCTTTAACGGCATGTTTTATTCAATCTCTGCCAGACATATATAATAAAGAAGACATTTGGACATATACCTAAGTGCAACTATTTCAACAAAAAAGAATAAATTTAAGCACTCACAAGAAAAGACACGAATCGTCTGCCTTTGGAATCAATTGAGTACTCTTTCCTAAACTGGCTAAGAGATCCTGCTAAAGATCCTTTACTAAAACCAGATACCATTTTTGCACTTATGACTTGTGCGCTTTCTTAGCATCATTCTATATTTTATGTTAGCTCAAATGATATGCAATTAGATGGAAGTTGTTTGCAACAAAGCTCGTAATCAGATCTCAAAGCTATGTTCATTTTTCAGGGCATCGTCAGTAAACAAAGATGTTTTATTGGAAGCAAGTAAACCTTTGGATCAGGATGGTATCAGGGTAATACCAATCGCAATTGGCAATGAAGCAGATTCTGGGGAACTTTCCAGTATTACTCCAAATGAAGGTGAAGTTATTGCAGTACCAAAGACTGAAGAGCCTACTAGTCTGGCTGATAAACTGATTGCTAAGCTCCTCAAAGGTATGGCGTTTGTATTTTATAGTTATTAGTTTTAGGCAATGCCTATACAAGAGTGATCTATCAGCAAAACATGCTATGCTAAAAAAATTAAAAAAGATCAAACAAAAAAACAAAACAATAAACAACAAAAAACAACAACAACCAAACAAAACAAAACAAAATACTTCAAATATTCTCAACTTTTTGACTGGTTACAAGTTTACAAGGTTATACCAAAAATGATAACATTTCGGACGTATATTTTAGAAAAGAAAATTATTAGCTTGCTTCGCATGTTAGATATTATTAATATTATCATTAAATATTAATATTTTGCTCTGGTGAAATTGTACGTTGGCTTTTCCAAATCTTGTAAATGTAAGAAAATCGGTCTGCGTTTTAATTTATTGTACACCCTTTTAAATTAATGCTATTACAACTATTTAACGTCCGAAATTAGTGATAAATCCCACAAAAGTGCTATTTAAATACAATCTATTTATAAATGGCAACAAATTACTAAGTGGTCGTTTGAGCTACGGTTCGTTAATGTTACGTCTAGAATGTTTAGAAATCTCGAAGATTTTTTCGTTTTTTAAACAATTTGAACTTAACGACTTGTTTTATTTGTTTTACTTTTTAATTTTTAATTTAAATGTTCGGACAATGGACAGTTCTTTTAACAGGTAAGCTGTCAAATTTTTCATTGTTGAAAAACTAGAACCAACCTGCTCAGAAATGGAAACATAGCCTCATTGGTTACTTTACATTAATAAACAAAAATATTTATTTGCGTCTGTATTTAAATGATCGTACGTTAGTATACTAAGTAAATATGACAGTTTGTCAAGAAATCATAAATTTGAATAATAATAATAATAATAATAATAATAATAATAATAATAATGAGTCTTCCCTAAGCGGGAACTGCATGATCTGAGAACAAACATCTCAGATTTACAATGTTTTTGCAGTGGAAGACTTGTCGGACTGCTATCAAGTCGGCGCGAATCGCAGCCCAGCAGTTTACAATCTTGAGTATTGTTAGTGATTTGTGCCTCCGAGACCAGACTGTTGTATCGGGAGACGATCCCCTACTCTTTGCGACAGATACAACAGGATCTTTTATGTCCACTTTATGACAAGGTTAGAGTGAACGCAGACAGGACCTCCGGCTTTACGTCCTTATCCGAGAAGACGAGGCACTGAGAGAGTAAAGCATCTTGCCCAAGGACACAACGTGATCGCCCGGTTTGGGAATCGAACCCAGGTCTTTGGACCCAAGGTCCGATGCCTTAACCTCTAGGCCACCATGCTTTGCAAAGAGCCACTCAGCTGACATATTATTGTTGTGTCGTTCAAATTTTCGTCTGGAGATTCCGAATGGTCGAAATTTGTTGTTCAATTTTTGACTTAAGTAGAAAGACTGAGAATTCATTGTTTACATCAAAAAATTTGCTGTCGTTTGCATGGTAATTTTCTTGTTTATCTTCAACTCGTACTTGTATTTTATTTTCTAATTTTTACTTTAACTTTAATAGTAAGTACTTCTTTTGTCGCCTAATAGACAAGCACTGGCTTCCATACTTAAAACATGGTGATTTCCTTTGTAAATGTTCGACTTATATACGTACTTGTATTTAATTTCTTAGATTTTACTTTTACGTTTACTTTAACATTAACTTGTTTCACCTCCTAGAAGACTAACTCTGGTTTCCATACGATTGCCATAAATAGTAACTTATATTAACTTTTACATTTTTTTTTTATTTTCACATAATTGACATTTCGAACCCTTCATTGTTGTTCGACCTTTCGCAAGTTTTTGTAATGGTTGGTTTCAACTCAATAAAACTCTTCTTTTTCGAGTTTTTACATTGAATCGCACAAACATGTGCATCAAATGTTTTTGCTTTAACATTCCTTCTGAACCTGGACATGCCTGTAAAGGTTTTTTTAAAGCTGTTTCCAATTTGTCGGTCGAAGAAGCAAAGTATTATGGGATTGAGCGCGCTGTTCGCATGAGCAGAGATAAAACGTATCACACGAATATAACAGTTTAGTGGTCTCTCAAAGATGTCAAAGGCAAAGAAATAAATAAACCAGCAAAATATGAAACAGAGAGTTATGACGATCATCATTTGTAAAAGTTTTTTTGAAGCTTGTTCTTTTCTTGTTGTTGCGGTCATGTTCGATGTTCCTGGAGTTTTGATTGTCTTTAGTCTTATAATTACAGTCGTGTACAACAAAATGGTAGCCAGTAAACATGTGCAGTATATGGACAATAGCGTTCTTTCGTATATAGTACGATGGCTTCCAAAGATACCAATTAGATTTGAGACACATATAACGTACGATCCTTGAGGTTGAAGCGTTGGAGCTATAAGGTACGGAAATCTTAACACTGCAGAGCCGAACCAGGTTGCTATGACAATACGTTCAGTTCTTTTTCGGGTCATTATATTGCGTAGAGGGAACATTATAGCACAAAAACGATCCATCGTTGCTACCAAGATAGTAAAAACAGAAACCAAGATTGCGACGTGATGGAGAAAGGGGACTATTCGACATAGTGCTAAACCAGCTGTTCCTTTAACGTACCACCAGCGACCGACAGTATATCTTACAATCATTCTTGGAATGTAGATTGTTGTGATGGATAAGTCAGCAATCGCCATGTTGAGGAGAAACAGGTGTGCGTTTTTACGATAGAGTTTCTCTATGATAATAAACAAACATGTTGGCAAGATCATTTATAATGCGTTGGTTATGAAGTAATCGACAGGGTGTACAAATCAACCAGCCAGCCAACCAACCAATCAACAAATTAACCAACCAACCCTATAATCAATCCTCCAACCAACTAACCAGCCATCCAACCATTCCAATCAACAAACCAACCAATCCTCCAATCAATCCTCCAACCAACTAACCAGCCAACCAACCAACCAACCAACCAACCAACCAACCAACCAACCAACCAACCAACCAACCAATCCCCCAACCAACCAACCAACCCTCTAACCAACCAACCAACCAACCAACCCCCCAACCAACCCTCCAACCAACCAACCAACCAACCCTCCAACCAACCAACCAACCTTTCAACCAACCAACTAACCAACCAACCAAATGTGTTAACTGTGTAAAACATAAATTTGAAAATACAAGAAATTTTGTTTCGCGACATCGAACCTCATACCATGTTATTTAAAAAAAATTATTTGGTTTATTGAAGCAAGTGTCTAAATAGAAGTTCTATTTTACAATACATTTTCATGACCAATATCTCAAAATTGATCTTTACAGATTACTTGTTGACATTTATGCCAATTTATTTGCCTTTTTTGTAGGCGTTAAGTAAACCAGTATAAACTCATTAAAGTTTTTAATGTGGCAAAACTTCCACGAAGAGTAAGTAATTTATTGACTTAAAGTAAGAATGAATACATAGTAAATGTAAAGTGCAGGTGCTTCGTATTCATGAAATTTAATTCAATGCGTAGTACTGTAAAATGGGAAGAGTCGATTTCTTTTGGATGTACTGCAAATGCCTCAATTAATAAATTTTAATGCGCACGTACCTTTGGTTCACCGGTAAAGGTGCGATAAAAATCACAAATCCTACATAATTTTACCAATTACCAACACATCGTTTTCCAATAATGGTATACCCAATGATTCGAGTTATAGCTTATCAGCTTTATGCAAAATTGTCACGGATCCTAATTTAACCCTTTGCATTGCCACAAACTCGGTTTCTTTGATATTTTCTTCAAATAATTGTGTTCGATAGATTTGAGTTGCAACGTACTTGATTAACTATTGTTTCAAATAAGAAAAATCTTGAGCCGTACACACAAAAATGTAAAATAAGGTATATTTTAACATGTTATTTTTTCTTCATGCGTAGTAAACAGTCATCTCATGAACAGTCAAAAGCAATACATTATACCCTAAGGAAGTGGCAAAAATAGTATATTATCACATCGAGACCTCTATACCTAATTTATTTTGATAGAGGGCTGACGCTAATGTAATAAATGAAGGTGACGTTGGTACTCTCAATAAAATATAAAAAATAATGTGTTCTAGAGAATTTGAGCTGTCTCTGATTGTGGTGCAGCCTGTAAATAATTAGTTCGCAAGCACTATGAATAAAGAAACAGTAAATTTACATCAAGAACATTACCTCAAACAGCCCAGTTTACAAAAAGAAAAAAAAATCAACCACCAACTGGGACAAGACGAAGCTATTCTAAATACAACTCAAATCTACATATTTTAGAGTCGTTTTCGAGTGGGAACCAGTATCGTATCATTACCATAGTTTTTAAGAAAGCATTCGAACCATCTGCCGTATCGTAGTGGTATCATAACATGACCGTTTCCCACTCACGAAAACGACTTTAATATTTAAAAATACCTCTGAATATCGTGGCCACTATCGAGGAATTCCCAAGCAGCGACAAAACGAAGATCACTATATAAGCAATCGCTGGTATAACCCTTAAAGCTGGGCTATAGCACTGAAGATTCACATTTGAATCGGCACTTATCGTCGAACTAAAGTTGCCGGGGTGCATGGTAGCGTTGTCTGACACGTAGAAGGCCATCACAAGCAACTTGATTGTAATTGTTTTTTTGTGGCCCTTTACTGTTAGGAAGCAGAAATCGTTTCTACCAAAAGTCTTAACTGGAAAAGAGCAATCTTAGTCACTTTAATTTTGCTCTTGATCACCCTTTAAAAACTATAATAAAATATAAACACTTCTATAAACTTCACAGCAGTAGTCAAAGAGTATAATACGGTCGTCTGTGATGTAATTAAATTCGACGCTTGTGAAAAAGGCCTTTTAAGCTTTTAAGCCTTCTAAACTTTTCTAATAGTCTCTTTTACTTTCTTCTTTAAAAATTCAGTTTAAGCGTATCAACCCTCACAGCAATGGTCCAATATATATCACTTCCGTAGTTGTTATCATAACAGATTTTACAAGTTATCACTTCGACATACTAGCCTCTTTGCAAATGGCAATTCTGAAGACTATATAGATAGATAAATAGATGCGGCCGACTTTCTCCAGATTTGCAGATTGTGATCTAAATTGCTTTGCATTTACAAGTTTGTTGGGGGGACATTAGACGGACTGCTGAAGCTATTTTTCGAGAATACTAGACTCTTCACGTCTACTCTAAATTTTCAGCAGCAGAGTTTCCTCTCAATAGTGAACTACACCTGTGAATCTTAAAAGTGAATCTTTTCATCCAGCTGTAAGAATACCTTTCAAGCTATTATTCAATTGAACTGGTTTTCTTAAAGTTTATGTATGTACATTCCACTTGTCTAGCTTGGGTTATGTGTTGTTTTTCATCTTTGAATTATCTCCAACGCCACTCGAGTTGTAGAGCCGAAAATCAACTTTGAAGTGTTTGCACCGTTCGATTACTTTCTTCTGCTGCCATAGTTATATCGTAGCGAATCATATCTTCAAGATCTCTGTTTGTTTTGTAAGAATGCATTTTCTACCGTTATATATATCGTTGATTTGCAAATATTCTTAATTAAATAATAACAATAATGATAATAATAATAATTACAAAATTATAATAAATCATCTATTCACTAAAAATATATAATAATAACAATGGTAAAGATAATTAAATTAAATTTCCAAAGAGATAGGTCTTAAGCCGCGACTTGAAGACATCTAACGATGTCACTCAAGCTGTAAAACTTCTGTACAAGAATTGAAGAAAAAACTATAAATCGTCAAATTTGATTATATTTTCTGCATTATATTTATATTGATCATAAATGGGTAAACTAGCTTAATTGTGGTTTTAAGCCAATAATATATTTTTCCATTTCACAAATAAAAATGATTTAAATCCTGGAAGTTGACAAAGTCGTTTTACTGAATTATCTTTCGAAAAGTCAGAGAAATAAACAAATAGTTCTGTTTCACAGCTGAAAAAATAGACATTCACACATGACACACTTAATTGAGCTAATTGCGGGTTCTTAAAATCTACCCTAGACATTGTCAGCCTTGAAATATTACTCAAAATCTATGAAAGTTTTATTAGCAATGATGAATAATGTATTGACAAAAAATTTATTGTCTTTTAGTTTAAGTGAATATATTAAGTGAATCAGCGGGTGTAAAACGTTGATTGGGAGACGTTTTTTGAAATTGCACTTTACAAAAATTAAATTGGGACGAGCTGTAAGATTTTTTTTCGAAATAGTAAGTCGTGCAAAATATATAACAAAAAGGTCAAGCACAGCCTCGATCTGCAAGCAATTGGGAATTTTTATTTAAACGTTTTTTCAGCCTTGTTTTTCAGTGATAAACCTCTACGTATTTTGACGCTAATAGCAGCTGTTATACCCTGATAATCACTGTTCTCATCACAACCCATTGTTTTTACTCAGTATTATCTCAACGAATGCATTAGGTCACACTTCAACAAACAGCAAACTGCATTATCAAAAATAATGCTTCTAGCTAAAAGCATTATTTTTAATAATGCAGCGAGTTCCACCTAGCAGTCAATATAACGAAAATGAATAAGACAACGAAAAGAACAATAATTATACTAGATAATCACTTCGTCACACAGCATTCGTGGGTATAATGCAGGCAGCTTCGGGCTGCGCCCTCAGCTGCCTGCATTATACCCACGAATGCTGTGTGCCTCAGTGATTATCTATTAACTATTACTAAAAAAGAACATAAGGGCCCAAGACATGATCCCTATGGGACGCCAGTTATGTTTCATTTGCTGCGATTTTTATATTAGCTACAGCTTGATGATTGCAGATTATCTCTTTTCCTGTTCCCTGGCACTCTCTTCGGCTATTTAAAGTTATTGCAAATGGCCTAAAATCATAAAACTAAACTCGTGCTCTATGCAAGCATTTTGGCTCTTTTTAGGCCTTGTTAATCATTAAATTTTTACATTACTGTTGTTTCGTTTGTATGTCTGTTGCTTATTCTTCTTTACTACCAATCATACAGTATAAATTCTTTAAGAACAAAATTATCACTCGAGATACCCTACGATATTAGATGTGTTATACGAAAATTATTTGCCTTTTCGATAAACAGACCACTGCGAAACTAATAAAGTTTGTTATGTCTAACCCAAAATTATCTATGACAAAAGTAATCGATTTTAATTGCAACTTTAATAAAAGTTTTAATTACATTGTAAATAATAAAACAAATGACATAACATAAGTTAGTAAAAAATGTTGCAAGACACAGAAATTGCAAGAATAATCGAAGACATTTCTGTTAAGTATACCAATGTACTTGTGCATGAAAGATAATATTTTAACCATGATATTTAATAAATACACAATATTATTTAAAAATAGACAGACAGACATCAATTTAATGCATAAGATTTAAAGATAATGATACGTTATTTCATATCTGTATGCTTTCATATTGTGAAGTTAGAAAAAAGGACGTTTGAAATTTTAATGAAATTCGTTGGGTTCTCTGTTTTGATTTATTCCACATGCAAATGAATTCGTCTGGCTGGCAAGTCACCTGGTGCATTATCTTTTAATTTGATTTGCAAAGTAGGTGCGCCAAGATGTTGAAAATTTCAAATAGATATTTTACTACACGCTGTGATTATAAAATACGTAAATGGACTATTCGTATTCAGTATTAAGCGACAGGTGCTATTTTTTGCAAAATTAATAAATATGGCGAATTTAAATAACGTAGGATATATTTCTGTTTGTTCAGCAGTATCCAAGTGGGCCTCTTTTGTCCCAATTGAATAATGTGCCTTTTTGCACACTGTCAACTGTCGCTTTAACCAAAATATTAATTACATCGAAATTTGTGTTTGTGAGTGTGGGTGGGTGGAGAAGAAGCTAATAAGATTGTTTTTTTAATTACTATGACCCAAAAATGTGTAAAAATATTTGTTGAGAAAAAATTAAGAGTAAAAAAAAGGACAAAAAGGAACAAGTAACTCCCCCAGATATTCAACATTAAACTTCGTTCATGACAACTCTATTTTTTCGGCCAACTTAACTATAATTAATATAACGTTATCAGCGTACAGTCGAGTGCGCGCCTTAAAAAAAAAACTTCGAATAAATTTATGTTAACACGAGCGTGTTCTATTTATTTGGTAGTTTTTTTGTCGATTTTTCCAAGTTGCCAACAAAATATAAAATATAGAATATAAAAGTACTAGCATGCTCTACAAGATATTTCAAAACAAAGTAAATTAGACGATTGAGTTTTGAATAAGATTAAATTTACGTAACAAATCGAGCTCTCAAGGAAATAACACTACCAGCTTTATCACTGCAACGCACGAATTTGAAAGCTTGTAATTATCACGAATTTTATCTTTAAAGCTTCAATTTATATTCAAAGCATCCAATGACAGTTTCATTTGATACGTATTTTATAACGTTTTGTTACGTTAGGATTTTAATTAATGAGGCATTCTTGAACAGTAACGTGTTTAAAATAACACACCTTACTTTCCAGTGATCTCATAAAAAACGGATACCGTACCCCCCACTTTTTTTAGCTATTCTGAACGCCAACATAATTCAGTACTGGTTTATTTCAAAGTTGGCAAACGGTGTAGATAAACTTGAGCAAAATCAGCAATCTTGCAGCGCTTTTCGAGTGGTAGGATTAATCATCAAAATTGATTCTTGATGTGTACGTGTTTTTCTCGTTATAAAAATTCAATAGCTCACGGTAGAAAACATGCAGGGTTTTTAGCACAACCCCCCTCCCCCCCCCCCACACACACACACAAAATCGTTTTGAAATGTAATTTTCTTTGCAGATGCACGATACCGAATAAAACGTCTGTCTGTCTGTCTGTCTGTGTTGTATTGCATCGTATCAAAAATTAAATGTGTCACAGGACATAAGACCAATCCCCTTTTCCATTGTAACAACAATAAAGAACTAGAGAAAAAAAATTATTTTTTTGGTGGGTATAAGAATAATAAGAATTGCATGATTACACCGATAACAAGATGAATATAGAAAATGCCAGACCATCTCTCAAAATTTTAATTTAATGAACCAGACTACCATATTATTAGCTAGGTACAGGCTGTATTAACCCAGTTGTTAAATATTACTTGTTACATGTTTTTATTTGAAATTTAATTAAGATTTACTAAAGTAGTTTTGAATTAATTTATTTTCTTTGGAAGAAGACTCAGACTTTATAAAGGAAATGATTTTTTTGTCACTTTTCCGCTGTAGTGCTTGCGTTTGGCAAATCTGACTGTTTTTAAATCTTTTTTTTTCAATTTCCCAGTTCGTTAAAAGTGGGTTAGAAAATGTTAGATTATTTTTCGTTGTAATTTTGTTTACCGTTGTGGTCGACGTTGTCTAGGAAACTAACGGACATGAATTTCTCATAATTGGACTAACAAGTTTTAGTTATGGCTCATTTGTTGGGATATTTATTACTGGCTCCGAATAACTCGGAAATTTAGAGAACTTTATTTTTGATTCCCCATGGCTTCATATGTAGCCTTGGAAGGTTTGTTTAATTTGTGCTTAATTCTCGTTTAATTTGTATTTAATTTTTGTTTAATTTATGTATTTAATGGTAAAGTAAGCATCTTGAAAGTCAAGAAGCTGATCTTAGAGAAAAGAAATTTCAAGGCAGCAAAACGAACAAGACTGAAGAACGAACAAAAAAAAAGAAAAAAAAAAGAGAGAAATAAAAAGAAAGAACAGACAAAGCTAAAATATGCAAATCATAGACAAAGCTACTCAACATGATTTTTGTTTTATGTTCACCCCCCATCTAGAATTATGCTATTTCTACTGAGGTCATCATCAGGAAGATATAATGAATTAATATTTAACTAAATATTTTTTCTTTCTTTTACATTTTCGATATCACATATATTTACCTAATGATTCTTATTAAACAACTGGACCAAGTCGATCTCAAGTTGTTTATTTATGAATTTTCTCATAAAATGAAGTCCATGATTTTTTCGTTGATGGTACACCATATAGCTTTACTTCAGCTGACGTAAGCCTTTGTTATTCATGTGCCAACCAGACAGTGATGGGCTGTTATTTCAATAGAGCTTATTGTAGTTCTCTTTGGCACATTAACATAAGTTATTTGTTTATGAACATGTATCGCTATACTAGTTGAGTTCCCATCTGTTGATTCTCATAAGCGAGTAAACCAACTTCCAATCACTTTTAAAGAAAATTTTTGGAATCAGGCAACCTTTTCACCTTTTCAATAATAAACAACGTAGTTTTTGTGTGTGTGTGTGTGTGTGTGTGTGGGGGGGGGGGGGGGGGGGGGGTACACTAAGTTCTACTTGTTCTTGAATAAACTCGTATGATCGTATTGTATACCGTACTTTGGAAAAGTAGTTCAAACGCTGGAGCAGTTCACTCTTCTCATAGTTACTGTACTTGAGGAACATTCATTCTTTTCAACTTTACAACGTGAAAAACACTTAGACAATACACTCTTATAGCCATCCCTATATTTGTCATTAAAAACAGCAAGTACAATTGGATTGAAGGCGCTGTTCAAATGCGCCAAAAAGAACCGAATAAAGCGAATGTTGCATTCCAACGGTCTCTTGAAAATATCAAACGCGAAGAAGTAAACAAACCAACATAAAATAAAACAAACTGTGATCACTAACAGCATGTTGAGCAGCTTTCTTGAAGCTTGACGTTTCCTTGCTTGAGAATCTCCAGCTGACGCGCCCGGCACTTTAGTTCTTTGAAGCTTCAAAATCAGTACAGTATACAGTATACAGGTTAACAACAATGATGCACAGTACATTAAGATAAGGCTCTTAGTATATATGTCACTGTTATGTCCAAATAGAGCTTTAAGATTGGAAAAACAAGCAATTTCGCCATTTTTGCGGACTGTAAGCTTGGGAGTTATTAAATACGGCGCACGAACTAACCCTGACGAGAGCCACGTTAAAACTACAATGGCTCGTGCCGTTTTTAAGTTCATTGCTCTCTTCAATGGAAACATTATAGCACAAAACCGATCCGCTGTGACTCCAAGAATAGACAGCACCGACACCAATATGGCAACATGGTGAAGAAACGGCACAATGCGACAAAGTGCCAGACCTACGTTCCCACTCAATAGCCATTGTGTACCGTAAAGCATCATAATCACCATCCGAGGCATATATACAACGGTGACAACCAAATCGGCTATGGCAATGTTCAGAAGAAATAAATGTGCTTTTTTTCTCGCTAGCCGGCCTTTTAGAATTGTGAAAACTGTCATTGTATTGCCTATCAAAGAAATGAAGAAGATGACCACATATGCTAATACCCGAAGAAAGGAAACATCTTTAAAGCAGCCAATTTTTTTGAGTGTGTTAGTTTCGTCGGTTATATTCATCATGTTTGAATAATTGGATCCAACGTTGAGCATCATCGTAAAGCTCATATTCTCGATATTGTTTGCCTTTGCATCCGTGGAATTTAAATTCAGGAAATCACTGTCAGTGATATTGATATAATTTTGTCAATTTTAAAACAGTAATTTTAACACAAGAAAAACAGTTTTTTAAGACAGCCCATCAGTCCTCGAGTAAGCACAATTCAGTAATTAAAGAACTCGTATTATTGCTGCTTTCAATTCAGCTTGGAACTGACGTTGTAATTAAATGTGTCTCAATCTTCCTGAATATTGTTGTGAACTCTGAAGCAATAGAAGCTGTAACGATCAAACCTCTTATGACTGTATTTAGCTTGGCGCGGTCACCTTCTTCTTTTAAATGTAGCTCTCTAAGTCAATTTTAGAAATTACGTTCTGATGCAAATTGTTACAATTATTATCGTAGACAAGGAAGCAATCCAAATGTAATAACAAGCGGTCATAAACTGTAAGTTGATAATGTGGTTATTAATTCAGTTCTCCTAATTTTATTATCGCTCTTCACATTTGAATAAATCTAATGATGCAATCTGTTAAAGTCGTCGTAACTCGATTATACTGCTTGATACTGGAGCGGACGCATCAATACTGGTGAAATTACTTTCTGAATTCTTTTAGAGATTTCACATTTGTTTGAAACGCCTCTTTTATGTCCGGTTTGAGGAATAATTCTTCGTTGACAATGGATCAATGTTGTAGGAGTAACGAAATTACTGGAAAGAAATAAAACCTTTACTCATTTAGCGCGTGAACGTAAGACTAACACCTTGTTTTTTTGACTTTATTGAATAGACACCGTAGCATTGTCATTTTCACTCAAGCTTGTTAAACTGCTTTGGTTTGGATTTTCGCTAAATTTTGAAATCGAATTTAACTGTATACCTTTATAATTTGACGTAACATCCCTAGGCACTTTGCGTTCGATGAACAAGAACACTATTATGCAAATCAGAGTGTCACTTGTTTTAATATCTTGAAAAATTTATGAAATTCAGTCTTCTGCATTAAGATCTTCAATTTCAAGACTCACCAAATGAACTAGCCTTTTACACTGACCATAACAACTGGACAGTTAAGGCTTACAAGCAAATTCCTAATTTGACAGCTGTATCTATCTATTGCCACTACGATCGTCTGGTTGAGATCGCAAATTGAGCCGATGTAGTAAATTTGCAAAGTTTTACAACTTTACATACGAATTTCATTTTTACATGAAACTAAATGTTTATTCTGTATTTCAACTTCAATTGTCGTATCAAATTTTCAGAACAGTTTAATTGCAACTTCTCGAGGTCTTGAATAAGATGAAATCTATAGTTAGCTTTGGAATCACGCATGAATTGTACTTTTCGACCTTAAAGTAAGACGAGTTTTAACATAACGTTGAAGTTACGGCTCTTCGATAAAAAAATAAAAGAATTAAGCTTCTATCTGATAGAGAATTTCAACTCAGTTCTTCAATATTTCATGATATCCTACGGCGTTTTTAGCCAACTATAAAGCCAGTTCCCAAATGTCTGAAGATGGTAAATCTCAACCGCCGATTCAAATTCCTTCAACGAAGTTTATAGTCGCGTTAAACTGTTGATGGTCAACCTTACGTTTTTGTTGAGCAACGTCGTATAATGTTTGCAAAATATTAAATGTAAGTTAGATTTTGTCACATATGCCAATGCGAATGATCATGCAGTTCATCGTGCGAAGTAAATAACGCCAATGACGCTCTTTCGTCACCTTAGGAAATACCTGATTCTTGGTCGTTGTTTGTATTATATATATATATATGTTTAGCAGATCCAGCTGAACATCTTAATTAGGTTTTACCGTGACATCTACCTAATTAATTAGTATGTTTGCCAACTAAACGCGATTGGCCCAGTTAGCAATTGGGCGGGTATTATTAGTGTTGAATAAAAGAAACTAAGAATGTTATGACTATTTTAAATGGACAGATTGATAACAAAAAGAACATAAAAGAAGCTGCATTTTTTTTCTTACTTTCTTTTATTAGTTATTTATATTAAAAGAAGGCGCTATGAATATTTCAAATCTCCAGCTTGACAATAAAAGAGTGGAGTGAAGAGCAATTATACGAAAAAATTGTTCAGAAAAACTTTGAAATAATATTAGTTAGGTTTAGCTCAGCTCAGATCGTTTTTTACGCTCACAGACTGGGTTACATGCACAATGTTGTACTTTTGTACCAATTGATTATCCTTCTCATGAACAATTTAAAAACATGTTAATAAAGCTGAAATAGATGGTGTCTGTGCTTATTTTTGTTTCTTTGCTTTTTTATCGTTTGCTATAATGAAAAAAGGTTGACTACAGAGATTAGAACATAAAAATATCCAGCATTTCTGCTTTTTGTCTTATAGGTGTGTGCATGGTTATTTTGTTTGAATAGAGAAATAATAAAATAAATAATATAAAAGTTCTGGGGCTGGTTGCTCAAAGCTCGATTTAGTGCAAATCCAGTGTTAACTCTTAAAGGTTTTCTTAAGAGTTAACCCAGGATTAGTGCCAATCGGGCTTTGAACAACCCAGCCCAGTATCGTTAAAAAAAAACCACACACACACACACACGCAAACCGTGAAACACCTTCGCCGTGTGTCAAAATTTAATGCACCGTATCACGTTTTACTGGCCAGTAAGTAGTGATTTTTTTGTGTGTGTTTCCGTCGGTTTGAATTTTGTTGCACCTTATTACAATATCATGAAACTTGAAATCGTAACTCAAACAAAAAAAGGGAGCAAGAAGGAATCGTTTTTGAGAGTCGTAACTAGACTACAGAACTTTGAGCAGATGCCACCTGCTTCACAAGAGATTGAAAGACTGTGTTGCACAATAGTTCATATGAAGTGACGCACATATGGCATACAAAAACGTTAATAGTGTTCTACCAACCAGAATATCTTAGAAAGCAGTATAATATATACAAGCAAAAAAAAAAAACATTTACATTGTAAACCACTTGTCAACATAGTTTAAGCTAACGAACAATAAAAGTATTAAATATTTTACGCAAAAAAAAAAACAAAAAAAAAACTAAAAAATATAATGAAATCATTAAAAAAAGCAATGATTGAAGGACCACTATCCATGGGGTCCTAAGAGTTTTTTGTGTGCAAAGTTCCCCAAACCTCAATGGGGACTTTCTTATTACTAATTCAAGTTCTAGCACTGTTGTTGTTTGTTCTTTAAGTAGTAGTAGAAATATGATAACGCATAAACGAACCCGCTTGATTAGGCTTGTTATGTTGGGTGGTTGTATTGACCTGATTAAAAAAGGGAACTCGTATACCATTTGCATAGTAATCTAAATGTAAATTAGCAAAACGCATTGGGCACAGCTATTGAATCATTGTAAATTTAGATATATTTTTCATTATTTTCACTTACACTGGAAATGGAGTTTTATTGTACTGAATGTGGTTTCATGTAATTAAGCAATCAATTAATTCAACCTATGATATTTTGTACGACTTATAAGAGTCATTACAGTGAGGACACTCCAACCGGAAAGGCGTGTTTTTTTTCATTACTTTTAAAACTTGAATCCCTTAAGTAAATTTGATAGAAATATATTTTGATCGCTCACTGAATTAAATTGAATCCTACTTTATCAGAAGGTTTGAAGCAGTAGAAATTAAGCGCAGAAAATAAAAATATAAATAATGCCAAGTGGTCCCGGTTGGAGTGTCCTCACTGTAATAATCAATGAGTGATTTTCAAAGCAAATCGATGCCCATGACAAGTTATGCTAATATGCATAAACTTAAAAGCCTAAGTTGAAATATTCTCGAGTTTTTAATGGAAAAATATAAACTTATGTTTGGCGTTTTATTAGCAATTGATAAAATTCGAATTCGTGTTTTATCAGCGCTAGAGATACGCGGATTCGCCTTGTATCTATATCTGCGGATTAAACGCTCATTCTCATTTTATAAATACTACATACAAATTCTATTAAAATACGCTATTTTACAAAGTTAATATGGTCAGTACAAGTGTTTAAATGAGATAAAGCTTAGCGGCAATTAGCTAAATATATTGTGATATTGGCATTAATCCTTATTTCGTGATATTTTCCTTAAACGTTTCATCAAAACATCATATGCTTTATTCTTAGACTTATTCTCATGCAGCTACATATGAAGTCTTTTCAAATAATCACGAATAAGATAAACGTGACTGCACAGTTCTGTATACACAGAACAGAGGATGAAATATGTCAGGCATATGAGATAAACAAACACACACACCCGGGGTGGGGGGGACTCCGGGGATAAATGATCGGGGATGCTCGTCGGAATTTTTCAAAAATACCCCTAAAATAAACCGGACGTTTTTCAAAGGGGCGTGGCTTCACAAGTTTTTCATCCCTAAAATATACCAAAACCACGATTTTCAGTGGCTTTCAACCCCTAAAAGTAACCAAAAAGTAAGAATTTGGCAAATCCCCTCCCCCCCCCCACGGGCACACACACATGCAAACAAGCACGAGCGCGCGCAGAGAGCATTTTGTGAAAAATATAGAATTTGCACATTTATAAGGAATTTTTTTTATCACAATAAGTCAGAGTGAAAAAAGTTTACATATTTTGTTTAATATGAATCCTGACTGTAACATTTTTAAAACAACAAACACACCTTTGTTTTTCGTAATAGTAATTAAAACTAAATTAAAACTAGTCGTAGAATTCTGATTGCTTCATTTTTGAAAAAAAAAAAAACCTTTTAGAGATTAAAATTTAATTTTCAATTTCGTTTGGAAGAATGTTCTTTCTCTTTCTAGTCCCAGCCTATCGCGGACCTTAAGCACCCAAGGTAAATATTGGATAAATTAATCATAATAATGACAAAACTCAATTTTGCGTAGAACAGTGTTGCAAAACCAAACTACGTGACTGACATGTTTTTAATCTTTTAATGGTTTTAAGAAGAGATTATCACTTTTTTTTGTTTTAACTCAAAAGAGCGCTCTTGCAATATCCTGGTCATTTGATTCGGAAGTACTACGTTTCTGTTAATTTCTTTATTTTAGTGACGTGTTCCGACATAACGATGATAACTGCGAGTATCATGTAATGCACTCTATGCGAAAATGTAATTATTCCAATTTAGCGAATATTCATTTGATTTATCTACGAACGAACAGATGATACGTTTTGAAGACCTAGTTATAAGTCGAATTTCTCATGCTTCGAATTTAATTACATCAAAGACGACCGCCTAATGATTTTTTTTATTTCTTCGATGCACGTGATATTTGCAGTGCAAGTTGTTGAAATCTTTGGAAAAAAAATCCTGAATTGAAAAACACTTAAAAAGCCCTTGAAAATCGAAAATAATTCTGAAAACTTCTGGAAAATACTTTTAATTTAATGCAGTCGCAAGTTTTCAGTTCAACTCCTGTAAAAATAGAAAAAAAAATGTAGGTTGTAAATAATCGAAGTTATGGAAAAAATGGTATTCCTTGAAAATCCAAATTAATTTTGTGCTTGAAAGATGCTTGAAAAATCCTTGAAATTCATGCTGAAATTAAAACCCGAACCCTTAATTCGACTTAGCTTTACTTGATTTTTTTGGAAACACAGCCATTTGAAACATGAACTTTGGATTTGGAAAGTATCGAACTAAGTTTAATGAAAGCAGTCTCTGATGTATCCGGAGCATTTCCATTGTTAAAAAACCCGCTTTTATCTATCAGTCGACTACACTTCAACTTTAAACAATATATCATTTCAAGCTCCTACATTGCTTCTCAATTAAACGCACGAATATCAATAATATAAAAAAGTCTTTTCATGGAATTAGGTTTTGGTGGATGTCAATCAAAGCGTTTTCATGACAATTCTTGGAACGCATTCGTAATTTTAGCACACGCGCTCCAGAACGTGCTGGACAAACTACGTAAAATAAGCTATTATGAGTCAAAATAACTATATCTTATGAAGAAGTGTTCGATGACGAGAAATACATTCCTTACGTGCAGGAGATTATTAGGCTTTATCAACAAACTTCTTCTGTCAAAGAATACCTGGTCTTTGAATAATTATTTGAAAAATTTGAAGAAAAATTGTATTTCTTCCTTATGTTTAATGCCAGTAATAATTCGAGTTATTCCTTTTCCTCGGATGCTTTTTCGGAACGATGTCACAACTTTTGAGTGTTTAAACTCTCAGTTTTAATGGTTTTTTGTACTTTTTGGGTGGCGGGACACGGGTGAAAAATGCACTGCACACAATCACAAAAAGTTGTTATTCTTATTCATGGAAAAAGCTGACAGCTTTTTTGATCGAAAAGCCTTTTAGAAAAACGTCACGAATACTGAAACGATTTCGATCATGATCACTCAGTTTATGGTTTTAACTGACACGCAGCTTTCCTGAGTTTTGTGAAAAATAATAAAGTTTGCACTTTTGTAAGAAATGTTTTTCAAAGGCCGGCTTTTTACAAAGAATGATTGATTTCTTGTAGACCTGGCTCTTTACACTCGCCATTCATAATTTTTATTAGTTTATTATTATTTTCAAGTTTCTTTTTATTGGTAAACATTGTGTATTGGGAGGAAATACTAAAAACCCACGCATTCCCGTGAATGTGCGCAGTGCGTTTTTCACCAGTGTCGAATGGCGAATATATCCTTTATCACTCTCATAATATTTGTGAATTCGATACTCAAATGTACGTCGATATGATAAATTTCAACGTTGAATTTGTTTTTTGGATTGCGTGTTGAAACTGTTAAAAGTCTACTATTTTTTTCTTGTTGTTTTCGTTCTATTCTTGCGATTTTCATATAGAATAATGTTATGAGAACTTTTTCGCAAAAAGATGCTACTCGAGAAATCTAGATAGTGAATGTAGACTCTTGTGCACTATTGCCTGATGGAAACTAGCCGATTTCAATCGAAACTTCGTGTCTCAAAACAAATAAATTCATTCGTGAGACAATAAATTTTCGTGCCATATTTACGTTTTTTTTTTCAGTTAACCAAGTCATCTCAAAATCATCTATTATTAAAGCGATACAGAGGAATAATTCGTAAGATGTCAACAACCTCATCAGTGAATTAAAGAAATTGTTTTAACTAAACAAATGAAATTAATTTTTTGACAAAACAGCTTCGTTAGGCTTATTTATTGCGGCGCTTTTCAAACAGTTTATATATAATGCCTGTATGATTATAAATAAATAACAATATAACAGAGAAATTAATAAGAATGATAGATACATAGATTAAGCATATAGATAGATGTGGCCGACTTGATCCAGACTGGGACATCGTGATCTGAATTCCCCTGGTCTGAATTGCTTTGGATTGACAACTGTGTTGGGGGGTCTTTTGATGTACTGCTGAGTAAGACGATTAAAGCAGCTCGCTCAGTTTACAAATATAAGTGATATTAACAGATACAGGAACGTCTCGAAAAAGTCAAAATTTCATAATAAACGTTATAGTCAAATAGGTAGATTCATCTAAGTCGTACCTCTAGAAATTATATCGTGTGGGATTTGCTATTTTGTACACTTCATGTAATTATTTAATGTGCTTTACAATCTCAAATATATATATATATTTTCGTAGTCTGGTTGACAGACGTGAAGTGAATTGATGTTCAAATCGTTTCTACATTTTTACACCTTCGCTGCTTTCAATGTAAGTATACACTTTCTTACTCAGAAGTGTCCTTCTAATTTCCATTAACAGAATAACTATCCGACTTACAATTTAAATCAATGGACTTTTTATGAAGTCTCTTGAAACTTTTCCAAAACTTACCGTTCATGCAAATCAATATGCATGGGCTTAAAGCACTATTAATATGAGCCAAGAATAATCTCATAAATCTCACCTCACAAGAATGGGGTCGCGTGAAAACAAAATCAGCAAAGAAATACAAAAACCAGCAACATATAAAACTGATTGTGATTGCAAAGAAAAGCTTCAATAGCTTTTCTGCAGCTTTTTGCTTTCTTGCTTGGGCTGTTATGCTGCTTGCTCCAATAACTTTGGCTTTATTTAGTTTGACGATTATAATCACGTAAAGAGTGATTATGACCAAGAGAATTGAGCAGTACAACCAGAGAAGAAAGTCATAGTAAATTCTCGTTTTACTGCCAAAGAGCTCAGGCACTCCAGATTTACATAGATAGCCTCCACTTACTGATTCGAGGTAAGACGCAAAGAGATAAGGGCTGCGTAAAATGGCAGGGACCAACCAGCTTAACACCATTATTGATTTAACAGTCCGAATACTGACTATGTTACGAAGTGGGAACATGATGGCGCAGAAACGATCGACTGTAGCGCCCAGGATAGTAAGAACTGACACCAAGATCGTCACATGATGAAGAAAGGGTATCATACGACACAAAGCTAGCCCAAGTGTCCCTGGTGCAATCCAAAGATCTCCGTATATCATTTTAACCATCATTCTCGGAAGATAAGTAACAGTAAGAGTAAGATCTGTAATTGCCATGTTCAACATAAGTAGATATGGACACTTCTTAGTTAGCTGTTGTTTACCAATCTCAACAGCGATCAAGGAATTACCACAAAGAGAAACGAATATAATAAGTGCATATGCAGCCATACGAAGCTGTGGTAATCCATAATAACAAACCAAACTGCTAGATGTAGAATTAATATTCGTCAAATTCGACGAAGTAGATGAATTCTCAATGGTTTTGATTGCTAACATTTGAAGTTTTAAATTGAACTCAAATGCTTTTGCCAGGTGTACAATTAGTTATATACCATTGTTATTTTTAAAAAGAAAAAAATCAAATCTTTCGATTTAGAAATATTTAAATTCAAGGCTTACTAAAAAAGTGTGTTTTTACCAGAAGAGGTAGGATGAATTTGCGTTTCCTTTGCTCTCGCGGCTAGTTTTATTAACTTTTCTTTTCTTTCCTTCCTGTAGAATGTAGCCAAATCTGATTTTAATTTACTCAGTGTTTTAATTATATATGAAGCAATTTGTCAATGTACACATAACAAAAGACTGTATTTCAATACTTTGATCGTATGACACAGCCGAAACATACGGTATTTGTCGTTTTTGTTCTGAATGTATTTCCAATTTATATTTTCACTAGAGCTGTTTTGATATTAATATACGTATACAAATAAACATTGAACGGTTTGATTGCACGATTTGTTCAAAGCGCAGATGGGAAACAGGATGCGAGATTTCGGAAAAATATCAATTTAAGAACAAGATCATTGATTTCCAAAACGTTCCACCAAAAAAGTTGTTTTGATTGAGGTTTACGTAAAAAACAAAAACAAAAATTGAAGCGATACTATTATAGCTAAGATGTGTTGGTATAGTAAATGAATATTGCTTAGCATTTTCTCTCCGATGAATACTCTCACGTCACAAACGTCAGTTTCGTCATTATCGCCTTCATTTCACTCCTCTGCGCCTACTGGCACATGAAGCCTCAAGGCCTCATTATCACTTTAAGGTGATCAAATTACAAATTTTAAACTGTTTCTATAGAAAAACCGGCGCAGCCCACATAAGTAATGTTGTTTTTCCCATCGTAACACGAAAAAATGTTTTGAGGTTGAACCAGTATTTACCGTGCATATATTTTTGTTCCTACTCATCCGAAATAAGTAGACATAAACTTCGTCTATGATATTATTAGGAGGATTGTTCAATAATTGGTTTTGTTCGTTTGAAAAGCGATAACCTACAACAAAAGAGTTTCCCAACCACTTCACTCTATTTAAGTAACAATACGCGTAAAAACTAGTGAGGTTTCTATTGTTCTGCGGCAAAAAAACTTCCCCGCGTAGAAATTCTTTAATTTTCACTATATTGATGTATCTAGCTAAGGGTTACACATTTCTTAAGTAAAATCTACAAAATGCTGTTTACAAGACAGTGTTTCTTTTGTGTTTAATGGTTTTGTCCAATCAGAATTGCTCAAAACAATGGCTAGGAGACACTTGCTTTTCATAGTGAGTCCCACGGTAAAATTTTCTCATAGAAAAAAATAAGATCGCTTTAATAAAACTGAAATGTGATTTTGAATAAAATATAGGAAAAATATCCCAAAAGTTTGAAAAAAGTCCAATTTTCTTGTTTTAGCCAATCAGATCAAGCATTTAAACAATACACAATTAACACCTTTATGCATTCCATTGCCGTTTGCTACACTAGTTCTTACTCGGAACGTTACTTAATACGGTTGTGCTTAAACTAGTCCCCTTAATTTTGTACACAGAAAGACACTTGTTTGTTTAGGTGCGATTATCTAACAGTAGAAATGATTGTATTTCTAAGCTGCCTTGTGCATTGTCATTGTTATGTGTGTTTATAATCGAGTATTACAATAATGACGTCATAAATACATGAACGTGCGATCAATCACTAAAATAAGAGAACAAATAATGTATGGCAACGTTTTTTATTCAACTGCTCATATCTCGGCCAACATCTCGGACAAACATTAATAGTAACTAAAATGCAGATGTAATAAGATAATATGAACATAAAAAAGTTAAGAAGGCTCGACTACAATGCTGGAAAAAATGATATGGGACAAAATCCAAAGTATTGCCATAACTGTCTGTAACATTCTCCCTCCCCTCCCCATAGCTATCAATTAACCTCACCCCACCCCTTCACCGATTCGGCAGTTTCGGACTAAAAATTGCATATAGGTGGGAGTAAGAAAAGAGTTTCCATTTATGAAAATGAAGATGACTTTGTCCCGAATGCTTTGCTTAGCAAAAAAAAAAAAAAAAAAAAATAATAAAAAAATTAAAAAAAAAAAAAAAAAAAAAAAAAAAAAAAAATAAAAAAAAAATAAAAAAAAAAATAATAATAATAAAAAATATAAAATGAAAAAAGCAAGCAAACAAACAAAACAAAACAAAAAATTAAACATTGGAGGTGCAGTTCCCTCGTTTTACAGTATCCTTATTCTCTACTGCCTTACAACTTAAAAAACACTTATAAAATAACTGCGTATAACTGTCTCTATACTGATCATTAAAGATAGCAAGCACAATTGGATTGATTGCGCTGTTCGAATGCGCTAAAAAGAAACGAATAAAGCGAATGGAGCATGCCAACGGTCTCTTGAACATTACAAAGGTAAAGAAATACACAAACCAACATAAAATAAAGCAAACTGTGATCACTAAAAGCATGTTGAGCAGCTTTCTTGAAGCTTTTCGTTTTCTCGCTTGAGATTCGTTTGCTGATTCGCTTGGTACCTTTGTTCTCTGAAGCTTCGAAATCAACACAATGTATAGTACACAGGTTAACAACAGCAATATGCAATACATCGAGAGAAGACCATTTATGTATATATGTCGATAACGTCCGAATAACTCCTTGAAATTAGAATCGCAAACATATGCACCATATTTACGGAGATTTATCTTAGGTGCAATGAGATACGGTACACGAACCAGTCCAGAAAAGAGCCATGTTGTAACGATCACAATTCGTGCCAATTTCAAAGTCAAAATCCTTTTAAGCGGGAACATCATAGCACAGAAACGATCGACTGTAACTCCAAGAATTGACATCACGGATACCAGTATGGATACGTGATGTAGAAAGGGCACAACACGGCAAAGTGCCAGGCCGAGTTTCCCCCTTACTAGCCATTCTGAACCATACAGCATCATTAAAACCATCCTAGGCATATACAAGCAAATCTGCTATGGCCATGTTTAGGAGAAATAAATGAGGGTTCTTTTTCGCCAACTGCCTTTTACTAATTGTGTACACAGTCGTTGAGTTTCCTATCAGAGAAATGAAGAAAATGGCCACATACGCTAATATGTGGAATGAAACATCCTTTCTAAAACAACCACCCTTGCTGAGCGTTCTACTTTTGTTGGTGAAATTCATCATAGTTGAAGCATTGAATCCAACATTTGTGTTGTAAAATAACATTTTAAAGTTTCACGTTTTTCGAATGACTGTCTAGACTAAGTTCATTTGTACGGTAGTCATCAATCTCAATTTGAGTACTTCAGGCTGATGGATCACCTTTTAACCAAATTTAGCACATTGCCTTAATGGATTTTCAAAGTAAATGCTGGCGTGGTTATCCTTATGATTAAACCTCTTACTACTGAAATTACGTTGTCCATCCTTTTTATTTATTTGTCGTTTTTTACATCTGAATAAAAACTGCTTGAAAACTCGTCATTATCCAATTGTATAAACCTGCTTCTACTTCATTATTAATTTACATTGGATCATCATTAACTCAAATGATTAAAACTCTTTTTAATGAAATTTAAAAATTGTCTTGAAAAGAGAAAACATGAAATCACTTCTAAGTATAGGATCAAGCTTTTAATTTTAGACATGTTTCGGCAGTCCTGCTGCCATCATCAATAATAAAGAATACAAGTGAATTGGGGTATAATATAATATGGACATAAATGAATATGCATAATACGTGGTGATGCGTAAAGAAAACAATAAATTAAATAGAAAGAGAAAGATTTAAGTGTTTTACTTGGTTATTGAGGCAGGGTTTTCTCATTTGATGTGAATAGCCTCTTTCATTTTTAGTTGATAGTCCGTGGGTGCGCTGTCCAAAATTGTGAAAGAATCTTTACTACAAACAGAGCGACACCCTTCATGTTCCGTAAGATATTTATGAACTTGCGACGCCTTATCTCTAGAGAGATGTGCATAAACTCGTGTGACTAAGTGTCGGGTCGTCTCGCCGACATAACTGGCATACATCCAGCACAAGAAAATTTGTATACTACACGAGTGCGGAAATCCCTAGGGATAGGCTCTTTAGGACTAGACAAGCTACTAATTTTGTTTGAAGTGAAAACTAACTTAACATTTATCTCCTTACAATAGCGTTTTACTAGACGCTTGATGCGTTTTTGAGCAATTGATGAAAAGTTGCCTATGTATGGTAGTTTAAAGTAAAATGATTCTACATTGTTGTCGTTGGAATTGTGACAATTAGCCGAGTTCTTGTTGGGCATTTGTCACTTAAACATTCTGGATACATGTTCCTTGAGAGGATGGCCTTAAGTTGTAATAAATCTTGATGGAAACCTTCCCAAGTGTTGTTAAGTCTTAGCACACGATTAACTAGTGATTTGATTAGACCTGATTTGTAGGAGAGAGAAGTAAAACTGATGAAATTAGTTAAAAGGCCTTTAAAGGTCTTTTTACGGTATAACCGAGTGATCAACGTTTCTCCGCTATTGTCAATCAAAACATCTAGGAAGGGAATTTTATGTTCTATTTCTCTCTCAATCGTGAATCTAATGTTAGGATGTCGCGAATTGATGTATTCAAAAAATGTGTTGGCGTCAGCTTCCGAATGGAATACACAAAAAGTGACGTCAAGATATCTGTTGTAAAAAATGACATCCGAGTCGTTGAATGCATCAATCCACGATCTTTCATCGTGTTCCATTAATAAGTTAGCTAACAAGGGTGCATGAGGGGACTCCATAGCTACCCCATCGATTTGGTCATAGACACACACCTCATAGACACAGAAAATGAGTACGTGCAGTGGCAGTGTAGAAAAGATCTTTCAATTCTGACTTACTAAGTTTAAGGTTTGGATTATTATCACAAATGTAATTCACAGCTAAATCGTTGCTCTCGTGAATAGGTATGTTAGTTTAGAGACTTTCTACATCATACGATACCATAAATTTGTTGTTAAATGTCATTTTTTGAATGTTATTGACAAACGTGAGCGAGTCCTTTGTACAATGTTCAATTGGAATGTGAGGGGCTAGAAGCCTGCTCAGAAATTTTGCCAAATTGTAGTTGCATGCTCCAATAGATGATATAATAGGTCTAAATTTTGGAATGCCATCTGTTGTTAGAGGTTTGTGCATCTTTGGCAAGCCGTAAATTCGTGCATGTTGGGAGCCTTTGGGTCTAATTTCATTTTACAGTTTATGATCCAGGTGACCACTTTTAACCAATTTACGGAGACATCGTTGTAGTTGTCCCTCCCGGAGCAAAGTTGGATCTTTCTTCAGTAGTGAAAATTCTGTGCGGTCAGATATTATGTCCAAAATACCTTTATCGTAATCATCTCGATTGATAATCACAACACCGTTGCCTTTGTCTGGTTTTAGAATGACAATAGAGTTATTTTAGATCGTTGAGAACGTTGTGTCATCTTAGGTCTTTCTCTGATGGTTGAAATGATGCTGTGAAGGAATTAGCAAGATGAGATATGTCTGAAACTAGTTTCTTTACGCATCACCACGTATTATGCATATTCATTTATGTCCATATTATATTATACCCCAATTCACTTGTATTCTTTATTACTGATGATGGCAGCAGGACTGCCAAACATGTCTAAAATTAAAAGCTTGATCCTATACTTAAGACAAATTTAAAAATTGTTCTTATATTTATAATTGAACAATCGGGGGTTCCTATTTACTGACTATGTACTGCAAATTGGAATAAGAAAAGTGTTAATCGGCTCATCAGCAAGAGTCACACGTTAACTGTAGTATATAATGTTCAAATGTTCGTGACACGTCGGTTGAAAATACGAAAAACATAAAAATACGATACGTTTGATTATGCGCATATGCATTTTTTGAACTATTTATTTATATATTGTGTATGCACAGCTGTTGTCATGTTCCGTACTGCTTTCTTCGTTAATTAGCTTTTCCGTCAAATATGCAGCTGTACAATTGTTGTGTTGTTGTTTTCTTAAATGCTACTACAGTGCCATCTATTTCTATATTCAAAGAAAAGATAATTTGCCTTTTATTTCTCTTTGTTCTGATCAAATTGTTCATTTATTTGCGCATCGAAATAGCCGAGTATATCACATTACCGTGGCCAAATTACAAATGTATTTTAAACTGTTTATAAACAAACACCGACGCACCCCGCACTAGTAATGTTGTTTTTCCCATCTTAACACGAAAGAGAGTTTTGAGATTCAATTGGTGTTTACCATGCACATATTTTTGTTCCTACTCATCCGAAATAAGTTGAACTTAACTTTGTGTATGATATTATTTGGATGATATTAGGAGGATTGTTCAATAATGAATGAATCAATGAATGAATGAATGAATGAATGAATGAATGAATGAATGAATGAATAAATGATAAAAAAAATAAACAAAATTAAACACTGGAGGTGCAGTTCCCTCGTTTTACAGTATCCTTATTCTCTACTGACTTACAGCTTAAAAAACACTTACTAAATAACTGCGTATAACTGTCTCTATACTGATCATTAAAGATAGCAAGCACAATTGGATTGATTGCGCTGTTCAAATGCGCCAAAAAGAAACGAATAAAGCGAATAGAGCATGCCAAAGGTCTCTTGAACATTGCAAAGGCAAAGAAATACACAAACCAACATAAAATAAAGCAAACTGTGATCACTAAAAGCATGTTGAGCAGCTTTCTTGAAGCTTTTCGTTTTCTCGCTTGAGATTCGTTTGCTGATTCGCTTGGTACCTTTGTTCTCTGAAGCTTCGAAATCAACACAATGTATAGTACACAGGTTAACAGCAGCAATATGCAATACATCGAGAGAAGACTATTTATGTATACTTGTCGATAACGTCCGAATAACGCCTTGAAATTAGAATCACAAACATATGCACCATATTTACGGAGATTTATCTTAGGTGCAATGAGATACGGTACACGAACCAGTCCAGAAAAGAGCCATGTTGTAACGATCACAATTCGTGCCAATTTCAAAGTCAAAATCCTTTTAAGCGGGAACATCATAGCACAGAAACGATCGACTGTAACTCCAAGAATTGACATCACGGATACCAGTATGGATACGTGATGTAGAAAGGGCACAACACGGCAAAGTGCTAGGCCGAGTTTTCCTCTTACTAGCCATTCTGAACCATACAGCATCATTAAAACCATCCTAGGCATATACACAACTGTGACAAGCAAATCTGCTATGGCCATGTTTAGGAGAAATAAATGAGGGTTCCTTTTTACCAACTGTCTTTTACTAATTGTGTACACAGTCATTGAGTTTCCTATCAGAGAAATGAAGAAGATGGCCACATACGCTAATATGTGGAATGAAACATCCTTTCGAAAACAACCACCCTTGCTGAGCGTTCTACTTTTGTTGGTGAGATTCACCATAGTCGAAGCATTGAATCCAACATTTGTTTTGTTAAATAACATATTAAAGTTTCACGTTTTTCGAATGACTGTCTAGACTAAGTTGATTTTTTCGGCAGTTATGAATCTCAAATTGAATACCTCGGGCTGATGGTTCGGCCTATAATCCACTTCAGCACATTGGTTTAATGGATTTTCAAAGTAAACACTGACGGTATATTCCTTTCAACTGATCCTCTTTCTACTGAAATGACGTTGTCCGTCCTTTATATTTATTTGGCGCTTATCTCATCTGAATAAATACTGTTTGAAAACTCCTCAATATCCAATTGTATAAAACTACTTCTACTTTATTATTAATGTATGTTTTATCATCATTAACTCATATGATTCAAAACTCTTTTAAATGAAATTTGAAGTGTGCTTATATTTAAAATTGAACTGTATGCGATCCCATTTACTTACTATGGACCGCAAATTTGAATAAGAAAGCAAGTGTTAATCAGCTCAACAGCAATGGTCTATAGAGAACAGAACTGTAGTTTGTAATGTTCAAATGTTCGTGACACATCATCGGTTAAAAATATTAGGCATAAAATAAGTAATGAATAATATTAAAAACAATAAATAATATTATGCGCATGCAACTATGTATAATTTATTTGTCGTGCTTACATCACAACTGTTGTTATTTCCCGTACCGCTTACTTCGTTAATTAGATTTTCATTAGATTTAAAATTTTTGTTGTTACTGTTTTTAAAATTTTATTAACAATAATAATAACATTATCTTTAATGAGAGTGCCTAACTATGGGCCGTCGTTACCACCAAAATACTTCAAAACTCACTTACGTAGTTCTCAGTATTGCAGTGAAATGTTTACCTATTTTTACCAACGAATTTATTTTCTACATATATTTTTAATTTATTTTTAAGATTATGACTCATCAACCATAGTTAAAAATATCAGATTTACTCCGAGCTTTTTTTTCGGTAAGGTCGAAAGCTCGGAGTAAATCTGATATTTTAAACTATGGTTGATGAGTCATAATCTTAAAATAATGAATACTACAACCAACAAAGAACTTTTAAATTTATTTTTAATTTGTTCGCTTATCCGTTTGTGATAAACAAATTTTATTTATTTGAGCATCGAAATAGCAGTATATCACTATCATAGAGGTTTTTTCATCTATGAATATATATTATTCCGTTCTACTTCCATGTATTGGGAACGGAATTCGACTATTATATATGTATATATATGTGTACAAAACCGACAGATTTTTTGTAATTGACTATAGGTTTTTGCTACTTCTGCTTTTTTAAGAGGAAATCTATTGCAGGAACGTGTTTCAGTAAAGAGGAGCAAGCTCTCTCGTGTGTACTGGCCTTTACTCTTTCGTTATAGTAGTAGTTATGTCTGTTGATAGCTATACATTTTTATTATATAAACTCCAGTGAAATATCAGGTGATCTCTCGCGCGAAAAATTGATATTTTCACACGTGAAAATAACATGTTATTTTCACGTGTGAAAATAACACGTTACCAAACGCCAATAAAAAATATTGTTTTAAATTGAATATTACTATTTCACTGGAGTTTTTATAATAAAAAGAATATTACATGGGCGCTTGGAGATACGAATTGTATCTTCTCGTGTTGAAAGTATCTAACTCGTTCACTTTGTTCACTCGTTAGATATTTTCAACAATCGAAGATAAAATTCGTATCTCCGCGCGCGCATGTAATATCCTCTATATATTTTCTTTACTTAATAATTAGAATCTCTTCACTGCCTGCCTAGAATAGCCTTAAGCTAACTGCGGCAGTGAATGATGTAAGCAACTTAATTTGTGAAAATAAATAACATATCTATATATTTTTTGGTTAATAAATTATTGCTCTACAAGTTCGTGGATTGCTATCTAAAACAATCATATAAACAACATTCTCACCGATTTGTGGGTATGAATACAATTTTTGTCATACTTCTTTATCAAATAATCATTATCAGAAATTCATAAGGGAATTGAAACGTGTGGCACGGTTCTATGCCCCGCAAAATATTCAGACTAATTAGTATAAGATTGACGTCATATTTGGTCAATATTTGATACTAAGAGCTAGATTCAAATTGTCGTTTGATACTGTAAAGCAAACATTTGCGAAATTTTAGTTTTTAGAAGAGAATTTCCTTTTTGAATGTTAAAATGTGTCGTTTGCTTAGTTTGTAAGGTCTTTCAAGTATTAAAGATATATATGATTTGGCGAAAAAATCGAATGTCCCGGAGCATCATGGACCGAACCAAAGCAGTGTATTGTCGCTACACGTTTCGATCTACTTATGATATGAGTTTCTGTCATCATCTTCTTGACTGCTCCACTTATTATGTAACTTATGGCTTCTTAAAGATTTTTTTGTACCCATTTCGAAAGTTTTCATTCATCAAAATCAAAATACAAGGGTTCACAGCGCTATTTATATGAACTAGAAAAAATCTCATGAAACTTATTTCACAAGGATAGGGTCGTGAGAAAAGCAAATCAGCGAAGAAGTACAAGAACCAGCAACATGTGAAACTCATTGTCGCTACTAGGAACATTTTCAAAAGTTTTTCAGCTGCCTTCTGCTTCCTTGCTTGGGCCGTGTTGTTGCTCACTCCAACGACTTTCGATCTCCTCAGTTTGACGATAACTATCATAACTATTATAATCAGAATTGAGTAGTACAACCAAAGGAAGAAATCGTAATACGCTCTTACTCCTCTGCAAAAGAATCTACCCAAAGCAACCTCACAGATATATCCACCTATAACGGAAATAAAATAAGGTGTGATGAGATAAGGGCATCGCAGAAAAGCAGGAACCAACCAGCTAAGCACGACTAGTAATTTTGTAGTGTGGCGACTGGCTATTTTTCGAAGTGGGAACATTATGGCGCAGAAACGATCGACTGTAGCACCAAGGACTGCAAGAACTGACACCAAGATAATCACATGGTTAAGAAATGGTATTACTCGGCATAAAGCTAACCCAAGTGCAATCCAAAGATCTCCGTATAACATCCTAACCAAAGTCCTCTGAAGATAAGTAACAGTAACGACGAGATCTGAAATGGCCATGTTTAGCATGAATAGCTGTGGACTTTTTTTGGACAGTTTTTGTTTGTTGATCACAATAACAATTGAGGAATTACCACAAAGAGAAATGACAATTATAAGTATATATGCGGCAATACGAAGTTGAGGCAAACTATAATGGCAGACCATTCTACTGGGCCTAGTATTATTCAAGGTTGGTTGGAAACAAGGAAGAAATTGACAATAGTTCCATGTCCAGACATTTGTCCAGACATATGTTGTCTAAAGCCTACGATCTTAAAAGCTAGAGACTCCACGCCTTTTCTTTTCACTTGTTTTTCACAAATGGATCGAAATTAACAAGTCACTGGCTTTGAACTAGAATTTCAATTTAACACTTTCAAAGCACTATTCAATTTCGTCATCCAATCATAAATACGTGCGCTGTTGATTGATTGTGATAAAAAGAAAAGCTTTTCAAACTGTTTCAAAAAGTGTTTTTATTAGACATCATATAAAAGATGATGACACGAATATAGGTCTGAATATTCAAATATTGTTAGCTTGTTTTTTGTGCTTCATATCTAGTGGTATTTCAGTTATTCAAAATATGATACTAGGAACAGGGCCTCGTAGCTTGCATTTAATAGTAATCCTTTGAAATTTTCTTTTTGACTACAAGGTTTTTCTTTATAGAACTTCAATTTTTAATGTTTTGGGTGGTATGGTTGGTCGAGCGGTGAGAGTGCTGGAATTCACAGGTGTGACCCCGGTTCGATCCCAGGATCGCCAGAGGTGATATGTGAATTGAATTCTCATGACACGAGGGTTTTTCTCTCTTCTACGATTTTCTTCCCTCTTCAAAATCAGCATGTATGCAAAGATGTGCGTAAAATAATTAATGTAAGGGTAGTGGGTAGGAGCGTCCATCTCAAGAATAACGTCTATGCGGTTGTCTGAGATGTGTAAAATATTTATTTATTGATTGATTTATTGATTGATTGGTTTTATTTACATAGTTTTCAGTTTTTTTCGCATTCTCGGAAAATGGGTGACATTCACTACAGGATCTGCAATGGCCATGTTCAGTATGAATAGATATGGGCGGTTCTTGGTCAGTCTTTGTTTGATGATCACAGTAACGATCCAAGAGTTGCCACATAGAAATGATCATGATAATCACATATGCAGCTATTCGCAGCCCAGAAGCAATATTATACTGACAAATACATTTTCTTGCTTTGGTATAGTTTGAAGTTATGTTAACATTATTGATGGCATCAGATATTTTATCAAACGTTATGAATTGAACTCAACTTTAATTAAAAACTCGTCCAGATTAAGAAAATAAAATAAAACTAGAAACAGGTTTACATGTTTGTGCAAAGTCGGAAATAAGAGTGGTAATATACCATGTGTTTGAACTAAAATCTCTCAAAGGTAATTAGAATAACTTCAAGTAACCTATTTAACACTTCATGATAGTTATTCTATGATAACATGCTTTCATTTACTTAAAAGTAACTAAATTCATATGAATCTCATTTTCATGGTCATTATCGTCTTTTAACCACTTCATCCACACCGTGTTTCTGGAAGAGAAGAATCGTTGATGCTCGGAGTATTATAGTTTGTATAACTAACTGCCTGTGTGGTACCTTTAGTAGATAGCATTTAGTATTTTGTATTTTGTTATATAATAATAAGGTCGCCAAGTCAAGAAGTCTAAACGTCAGATTAATTCATGCTGGAAAGTCATCAGGTAATTGAACAGACGGACGACAAAAGTCAGAAGAAAAGCAATATTTACAAAGTCTCACTGCTTACTGTTTTTGACAATTTATTGAAAAATAAATTATAGCAACATTTCAATAGATAGTTGCCAAAGATTTTCCATTATTGTTTTATATTTTCAATCAAATGGAAATGCTGCCTTTACTTTTAAAGGAAGTTATTTAATGGCCCGCCATATGTCGGCGATCACACATAATCTACTTGTAAAAATTCACATTTGAAGAAAATAACTTTCACTAAATAGTTCAATTTTTTTATAAATTCAACTTTGAAAATAATAATTACTGATATTTGATCTATTCATTTTGATAATTGAAACTACGTATGGAGGTGGTATTGTTAAGAGAATTCTGCAGTACTGCCAAAAGTAAAACTTAACATTAGTCATTGCATAAATCAGGTGATAAGTGTCTAAATAGTAGCATTACTACGAGTTTGAAATTGAGATTCGGGCTCATGGTTCAGACCAATAAGCTTCCTTATTAGTTTCTTAATGCCGTAGCGGAATCGCTCATTCATAACAAGCAAAATGCAGGGATTCAATGCACTATTACTGTGAGCGAGAGACAGGCGGACAAAACGAACTTCACATGGGTGGGGTCGTTTGAAGAATAAATCAATAAAGAAATACAACGCCCAACAGCATATGAAACATATGACCACTGCAAAGAATAGCTTCAAAAGCTTCTCAGAGGCCTTTTGTTTTCTAGCTTGGGCCGTGCTATTACTTGCTCCGAGTACTTTAGATGTCCTAAGTTTGATAATTATAATCGTGCAAACGATTATAATAATTAAGAGAATTGTACAATACAACCAGAGTAAAACATCGTGGTAGCTTTTGGCCTGTTTTCCAAGGAGCTTTGACAAACCGGATGTACAGGTAAATCCCCTTCGAGTTGGTTTTAAATAAGGTGCAAAGAGATAAGGGCAACGCAAAACTGCAGCAATTACCCAGCTAACTACAGTGAACACTTTGGCATTGCGTCGAATCATTACTTTACGAAGTGGAAACATCACTGCAAAAAAGCGATCAAGCGAAGCTCCTAGAATGGTGAGGATGGACACCAAAACCGTCACATGAAACAGAAATGGTACTGTACGACACAAGACAAGCCCAACCGTCCCGGTGATCCAGCGATCTCCGTATACAAGCCTCGCTAGCATTCTTGGAAGATAAGCAACGGTAACGACTAGATCTGATATAGCCATATTCAACATGATTAGATATGGGCTCTTCTTGGTCAGCTTTTGTTTGGTGATTACAGTAACGATCAAAGAGTTACCACAAGTAGAAATGATCATGATAATCACATATGCAGCTATACGAAGCTCTGCGAATCTTTTGTAGCGACATGGGAACTTTATTTTAGCTTTGGTGTAATTTAACGTCGCGTTCGCGTCCAAATAATCTGAAGTATTATCAAACGTTTCACTCAAGAACATGTTGAAATTTCAACTCGTTGGATTTGAAAGTCCTCTTTAAACGTCGAAGCTAAGTTACTGAATTATTAACATTCTGCCTTTGTGCAAAGCAATATATATTGATATGTCATTCATGAATGGTTTCCCAATTTTCAATCACCACTTTGGAGTTGAATACAAGTGTGTAAAATGAGATAAGACTTTCATTCAGGTTAATTGATAACAGTGTCTTCCGGTATGGTATCATGATGATATTTTTAGTAGTAATATTGTAATAAAAATATTTTTGTTTTCTAGAGAAACATTCATAGTTTTAATTACATGTACTGAGTTTTAGTTTTGGATTACCTAAAATATAATTTATTTTATAATTTTGGGTGCAATAATCTGCTGCACTATTATATATATATCACTGAAACAGCAATAGGTTTTTATTCAAAACGTATTTGTGTAATAGCTTCCTTTTAAACATGGTAAACAAACTAATAATTTTGTCGGCTAATCATTATTCATGCTTTGAATCGAAAATGCTTTGTGGGTTTCTGTTATATCATACAGTTATAGCGGATATTCCGCTGTCACCGAAAATTGTCACGGGGGAGGACCCCGGGGATAAGCGACCCGGGATGCTGATCGGATTTTTTTCAAAAGACCCCTAAACGATACCGGACGTTTTTCAAAAGCCGGTGTTTCCACAAATTTTAACTCCTAATAGATATCAAAAGCTTTTTGCTAGCAAATATTTGTTCATTTGATAAACCACACGACTCTTTTTAATTTAGACATGTTTCGGCAGTGACTTCTGCCATCTTCAGTAAATTACTTAAATTATTTGTTCCTATTTCAATCTCTATTAAGGATAGAAAAAGTGAGTGTTTGGCAAATCTCATATTTTAAACTTTTAAGAGACCAAAACGCTGATTTTTACTTCCAAATTATACGACGGGTATCTCCGGCCGTTTTCGGTTTACCTCCGGGAAAATACCATCCTCTCAAATTATTTAACATGGTCTCACTGAAACTTCATTGTGAATCAGTAACGTTGTTTTTAATTGAAAAAATAACCAACGAAAACGAGCATATTTTCGTTCGTATACCTGAGCGGATATGAGAGGCGTGATAAATGATTTTTAAAATAGCATGCAATAAAAAAAAGCTTCACTGTAACATTAAACGTTTTTGGTTAACATCCTCATGTATTGAAGAGCTCAAAAATATAGTTTTGACATCCTATAAACGATACGGATTTTTCATCGGTTTTTATATATTTTCTTCATGGTCGCAATATTGCGGCCTCAGACGACGTCACAGCGTCAGATGTATCTTAAAATTGATCACAATTTAAGTTCTGGGGGGAATAATTGGTACTGACACACAACAACAAATGAGAAAATGGTCAACTTTTGCATCCCAGTACCATTTATTCCTCTAAAATAATTTTAAAAAAATGTGATCTATTACAAAAGCTTGTAAGATTACCTTTGACGTTGCGACGTCATCTGAGGCCACTATTTTGTGGGCATCAAGGAAATGTAAAGTTCTGGAATCGTTTTCAGGACGTTAAAAATTTATTTTCGAGTTCTCAAATAGATAGATATTTTTTTCGAAAAAAGTTAGTTTTACAGTGGAGCTTCCCTTTTAAACAGTATGATTAAATTACCCAAGCTCGAGGCATTATGAGTTTTATATCATTTAGAAGCATTTGCAAATTTCTCCTTGCGAATTGTAACTATAACATCTGATTAGCCTATTAATACCAAGGTGATATTTTGCTGTCATTTCTGATTGAACAAATGCTCATCACGATAGACATTACCAAGTATATTGTAAACAATTAGTTAAAAAGTTTCACGATGGTGTCAACATTTACAAATTATTGGATGAGGCTCAGCATGATATGAGGAGGCCGTTATGCACTGAAGCCGTATTCTCGTTTTGACCAATCAGAAACGAAGAAATATTTTGAATGACTAATAAATCAAATTACTATTTTATATTTTTGCTCATTTGGCATCATGTACAGTTAGACTAAAATAGTTTATTAATGGATTCAAACCAAACATCGATGTCTGATATCTTTTATGTGAATTCAACTTCGAATCTAACCAGATCTTGTAGAATTGTTTGTAACTATGATAGTTTATCGGAACTTCGTATAGTTGCATATGCGCTTATGATGATCGTTTCTGTTTCTGGTAACTCATTGATTGCTAGTGTTATCACCAAACAAAAATTGATCACGAAGAATCCGCACTATTTTTCCTAAACATGGCCATAGCAGACCTTGTTGTTTCTGTCACTTATCTCCCAAGAATGCTGGTGAGGACGATATACGGGGATTATTGGATTGTACATGGAACTTTTGGTCTGGTGTTATGCCGCACTGTACCTTTTCTTCATCATATTACTATCTTAGTGTCAATTTTCACCATTCTTGGCGCATCATTGGATCGCTTTTTTGCAATCATGTTTCCTTTGCGTAAGATTATGAGTCACCGCATTACGTACTAAAGTAGTTATTCTGGTGTGTTGGATTATTCCTGCCATCTTACGTAGCCCTTACGTATTCGCACCTTACTTAAAACCAGCCTGTGACGGATTTACATGCACTTCAGGTCTACATGAGCTGTTTGGAAGAAAGGCTCAAGTCTACTATGACCTGATGGTGTGGTTATATTGCGTGATCCTTCTTATCATAATCATACTCTACGTGGTTATATTCATCAAACTCAAGAGATCACAAGCTCTAGGCGTGAGTAGTGACACGGCTCAAGAAAGAAAGCAGAAGGCAGCAGAAAAGCTCTTGAAGCTATTTTTTGTTGTAACCGTCTGTTTCGTTTGCTGTTGGTCGTTGTATTTCTTTACTGATCTATTTTTTAAACCACCATATCCTTGCGATCTTCATTTTCTACGCTATTTACTTGCTCATAGTAACTGTGCTTTGAATCCGTGTATTTTGTTGGCCATGAATAAACAATTCCGCAGATGCTGCAAGAAACTTATCAAACTTATCACGTCTGTTAGCATCAGTAGTCGCGTAGAATCTCTACCTTCTCGAAGCAATTAGAAACAAATGGATCTAACTTGGTTCATCGTTAACATGGCTATTATTACTCGTGCCCAGGCCTTTAGGCCGGGGGCACGAGTATTAAAATGAGTTGAGTTTTTTTTTTTTTTGATTCCAAGTCGAAAGTCTCTGCAAGTTCAGACAAGCCTGAACAACCTACGTCATTGTCCAACATTACCCTCCCCTCCCGTTCTAGAACAGCAACTCTATCCTCCCCCCACTACATTTACGACTGTGGACGTTTGGCTACTAAATCATCTGAACCATATGGTGACAACTCAGCCTTTATACCTCTACAATTTTTTTCAGCGAAACGTGTGGGACATTATAATTTCTAACTCCAATAAATAAATTAAAAAAACGTCTAATACCAAATCAGTTTTGTTCTTTATACAAGAAATTACGATAGTTAGACTCTATTGTTCTTTTTGTGCTATCGTTCGCAAAAATACTCCTGTTTATTTTCTTACACTTGCACATGCGCAATATCATAGATAATTCGAAATGTCGACAAAACAAACTGCAAAATAGTATAAAATGCAGTAACTTGTTCGAAAATAAGAGATCTAACTAGCAGTATATTAATAGGTTCGATTTTAGTAACATTTGTTTTGTTTACATACACGGCGTTTGTTGCCTATGTTACTCGTCGTTTGACCGTGGGAAGCTAGTTAATTACGAAGCAAGAATCAGCTGTGACTAGGCGTTCCTTTTCTGTCAGAAGAAGAGGTAAGAAGATTGGTAGCTAGTAAATCAACCACGAGGGATCTTTCATCAATCTGGATCGTTCAAGTTGTTTTTGCGGGCGATGATTATCTTCGAAGGTAAAGCAAACCATGATAATACCCCTTCCATTCGTAAGGGAGCTCTTTTAGGAGGTAAAGACGAAGAGACCAGCAATATTGTGGTCGCTACTCCTTCCATTCGTGAGGAAACTGCCCTGGCAGTGAAAAACGAAGAGACCAACATGGTCGCCACTCCTGTCTTAGCAACAAATTAATGAAGAGAGCGACAGGGTGCTCGATCTGACAACGTTTAATAAGCAAAAAGTGTATAAGAAATCTGCTAGAGATAATTGCATGTTGTTGATTCGTGACTGGATATATAAGGAAACTCTTTTTTGCTGTTATTAGTATATTCGGTATTGAGTTGAATGTAAGAAAATTTAATCTATTAAAATACCTTGCAAAATGTTTGAAAAAATAAAATCCATATTGTTGTAAAACAAAAACTCAGTTTTTGCGTGAATTACATTTTTTATTATTGTTACCCTAGTTATGTCATTTTCACTGTCAAGTTGTTGATTTTTTTCTTTTCATTCTTATATTTAAAATGTTGAAATATGCTTTATGGAGTCCATATATGCGATGTTTCCAAATGTAATGTGTTTGTCAGTAACTGGACATATGAGATATATTGGCCTTATTTTTATGGGCTATATTCAAAGAAATTCCTAAAACCAGGAATGGAACAAGGGATAAGAAGTACATCCAGGCAGTAGGTTTACATGATTACCGAAAAATAAAAATAAAATGACTTTCCTTCCTTTCCAACTTTGTTTTTGTTTTGTCTTGTTTTTTGTTTCTTGTTTTTTTCTTCAGTTTTTAAGAAACCTCCGTTCTTGGGCACGAGTAAACCCTGAATTCAGGGTCTAGTTTTATTTTAATTCCACTTCAATTTACTTTTACAAGTATGACTTTAAAAACGACATTTGTAATACTTATTACTAATCTAACTCATGCTTGTAAAACCGGATTACACACTATAATTATTAGAGATTGTAAAGCGCATTGAGACGTTAGGTTAAAAACGCTATTTAAGCATCACATCACATCACATCACATCACATCACATCACATTTAAAAAGAGTAAAAATGAAGCTGGAAGCGAATCGTTGTAAAAGGCGGTATACAACTTTTTGTTAATATGAAAAAGTTAAACTTCATTGAAATTATTGATATTTGTCTATGTCAGGTGACTCCGGTATTCATATTGGTGACACGCTGTGTTTTATATATATACATTTTCCTTTGGACTCATCTCGACCTTAAATTAAATGAACCTCACTGGAGCCATCATATCATTATTTTGACTCGAAACTGAACTCGAGAGAGGCTTGACTGGAAACTGTGATATTCTACGATATCTAACAATATAAGGGAGTTTAAACAGCGCGACGCTATAACGCTGACCGCGACGCGAGATAGCGCGATGAACCGCTGGATAAACCCATAAAGCGTAGTGCGCATGCTTAAGTCGGACGTGACTTCTCGTCGCAAGGAGAGAAAGGGGATTTTGGAGTCGGATTTTTATAAAAATACATACATCCTTCTCATCTCGACTTTTAAATAAATGAAGCTCTTTTTTGAGGCATCATATTATTATTTTGACTCAAAACTACACTCGAAATAGGCTAGAGTACTAGCTGAGATATTCCACGTTATCTAACCATATTGTTACTTAAACGTTATCCTCGTGTTGCTCATGTTTTGGACATTGAATTTACCTAGTGTTTTACACTGATGGAAATGCCTCGTAGTGGTAAAGTGATTTTTAGAACAACATGCTTTACTTTCTAACTTCAAATATGTAATTGTAATTACGTATTACTATTATTATTATTATTATTATTACTACTATTATTATTATTATTATTATTATTATTATTATTATTATTATTATTATTATTATTATTATTATTATTATTATTATTATTATTATTATTATTATCATCATCATCATCATCATCACCGGCATGGTTTATGATGTTTGTTGTATTGAATGTAATCTTACGTTGTATGTATCTAATCGTATACTGTATGTAATCTTTTTTATTAACCATATCTACCCGAAAGACATTTGCTCTAAGGAGGTTAACAAAAGCATCTATCTATCTATCTGTATTTACAAGTTGTAATTTTCCTATTTTGTTATGGTGCATTTGAATATATCCACATAAAACTTACACCCAACAAATTATTATATTATGTATCAACATCACTCTTTTTTTAATTGGAATTTTACGATTGTATATTAAAATATTATAAGGATGTATACGATTTTAAGAAAAAAATAAAGGACTTCTAGTAACTGAATAACATCGGTTGATAGTGGCGTTTGCTGTATTGTATTCAGTATCTGCTTGCTTAATACTGTCAAAGTTAGTAATTATGATACTATTGAAAAATACAAAGTTTTGTCAATGTTCTATTAACATTTTAGTGTATTTTCAAACGATCATGTTCTTTTGCACGTTTGAATAGAAATGGACCACTTGTTAACCAAGATTCAAGATTCAAGATTTAATAAATTCATGCCATATTTACAGTTTGCATATCTATATGAGTCGTGAAAACTTAAATTGGGTCTAGCTGGCGAAGACCCCTTTGATGCACATCTTTTTCGTTTTTCACTTTTCTTTCTTTCGAAGTCGATGTTTCTCAGTTCAGAAACCCTTAGACCCTATTTAAGTAGTCACGACTCATATATGTATTATTTATCCGAATTTTTAGGCATTGGCTAATTGGAACAGAAACCTGAAAAATTCAATTAACCTGTGATCCATTGCCGGTATTCAAATGTGCAAAAGAACATAATTATTTGAACTTCTGTTGGAGATATATGATAATAAGAGAATGTATATTGGCACATTACAATCACACTTTCCAGTCTATTTTCAATGCATGTGCGAACAACATCGCGACTTCCTTCTCACTCATTGATACAATATTTTACACACATAAAAAAAAACTACGTAAAGATTCAGAATGGCTACCCATGAGGCATCTGGTAACTTTTCCGATTTTGTTGATGCGAACTCAACTTCAAATAACACCAAGTCTTGTAGAGCTGTCTGTCAGCATAACAGTTTTGCGGAACTTCGGATAGCTTCATATGTACTCATAATGATCATTTCTCTCTGTGGCAACTCCTTGGTCGTTACTGTGGTCACCAAACAAAAACTACCTAAGAAGAGTTCACATCTATTCATGTTAAACATGGCCATTGCAGATCTCGTCGTTACTGTTAGCTACTTTCCAAGAATGATAGCAAGAATGACACACGGGAATCTTTGGATTATACATGGAACTTTTGGGTTATTTTTGTGTCGTACAATTCCATTTCTGTTTCATGTTACTATCTTGGTATCCATTTTTACCATCCTCGGCGCTTCAGTCGATCTTTTCTGCGCCATTAAGTTTCCTCTGCGTAAAATTATTACTCGCCGTGCCGCTGAAGCAATAGTTCTTCTTAGCTGGTTGATTCCGGCCGTCTTACGCTGTCCATACCTCTTTGCTCCTTTCCTAAAACCAGCTTGCAATGGGTTCTCATGTATGGCTGGTATACGCGAACTTTTTGGAAGTAAATCAAAAATATACTACGACTTATTCGTCTTGTTGTACATTGTAATTCTGATCATTATTGTTATAATGTACATTGTTTTAATCATCCAGCTAAAGAGATCAAAAGGTCTGGGAGTGAGTGATATCTTTGCTCAAACAAGAAAACAAAGGGCATCAAAAAAGCTTTTAAAAGTTTTCTTTACAGTGACAATCTGTTTCATTTGCTGTTGGATGCTTTATTTCTTTAATGATTATTTTTTCAAAATACCCCATCCTTGCGATGCTCGTTTTATGCGCTTGTTTCTCGCTCACAGTAATAGTGCTTTAAATCCATGTATTTTGTTGGCCATGAATAAAGAGTTTCGTAAAGGATGTAAACAACTTTCCAAGATATGTTTTAGTTTAAGTAGTGGCTCAGAAACTCGAACTTAATAGAAGTAAATTAACCTAAAATGCTTCAATAAAATAATAATAATTAATAATAATAATAATAATAATAATTAATAAAAATTTAATCATTGATAGATATAGATTAATGGTTTTGTTATGTAAATTGACTTTAAAGAAGTGTTTTCTTCTCTAGATTGTAAAGTTGAAAACCGCCAGTTGTAATTCTTAGTGTTCACGTGACATAAAGCTTTTTTTTGACAGAATCACCTATGTATTTCTATTAAAACAATTATTCACCTCATACTCAGTGAATATGGATGAATATTAAGATCACAGTCGGTTATATCTCGTCGATATCCAATCCACTTTAGTAAATAATTGCTTTGTAGCGAGGCGAGGCTATGATTAAAAGTGATTAATTCATGGTAAAACTGGCAAACTAAGTTAAAAAAATATCCAATCCACTTTAGTAAATAATTGCTTTTTAGCGAGGCGAGACTATGATTAAAAGTGATTAATTTATGGTAAAACTGGCAAACTAAGTTAAAAATATATATATATATATATATCCAATCCACTTTAGTAAATAATTGCTTTTTAGCGAGGCGAGACTATGATTAAAAGTGATTAATTTATGGTAAAACTGGCAAACTAAGTTAAAAAAAAAATATATATATATATATCCAATCCACTTTAGTAAATAATTGCTTTGTAGCGAGGCGAGGCTATGATTAAAGTGATTTATGGTAAAACTGGCAAACTAATTTAGAAAATAAATATTCAATTCACTTCAAAAGAACATTCCATAATTAATGTGAAACAAACGAGAAAGCTCTCTTATCGTAAGATTTAAGATCAAAATAACTTTTTTGTTAAAATTAATGATAGAAGATTGAGATCCAAGCTGATGAGCTGGAACACATAGTTTTACAAGCTCATTTTAATAAAGATTTGAAAGTTAGAAGAAGTATTTTTTTACTTGATTCGGTATTTCACAGGCAACCAGTGTAAAGCCTGATATCCATATAATCGAAAACGGTCGCAAACGATCGAGAAAAAATCGATTATCTGGAAACTATAGTTGTTCGATACTACGACCGTTTTCGATCCATTTCGATCGTCTACGGTTAAAGAGATTATGATTAATATGATGGGGCTGCAAAGAAGTGTTTGCTTTTCTAGGTTGTATAATATAAAACATGAATAAATTACATTGAAATTGCAGTTTGAGCTTACCTAGCTAGAAAAGGCGACAAAATCTATCAAAAGCACATAAAATGCACAAAAAAAATACTCTATACATTGTAAAATAAGACCAGCAGATGAGGTTTACCTAAAAAGCATCAAATATTATGTAAGAACTAAAAACAAAAAAAAAACAAAAAACAAACAAAAAAAAAAAAACAGAAAAAAAAGACGAAAAACAAACAAAAAAAACAAACGTTTTTAAAACATTGATCACTTAAAAATTTCTCGTGCGATTAAAAAGAATTTTTTTGATAGAGCCAAAATATGGTCATTCTTGAACTTTTTGTTAAAAAATAATATCATAGCATTGCAAACGGGCCTCAAAAGCAACTAGTGTGCATTCCCGCGCGTCCAAAACATTGAAATCATCTTATTTTCCGCGCGTTTTTTGCTTATAGCTCCAAAATTAGCACAGTGACACCCAATTATTTTTCAATTTTTATATTTGGCATAGACCCAGCTTTAAAATTTTGAAATAAAAAATATCTGGTCTTCGAGACTAAAACATGGTAATTTTGACTTTTTTGTGGTAAAGTGTACAAAAAATTAATAAAGCTCTTCATTTAATTCTCCGTAAAATATCTCAGTCGATGTCTTTTCCAACGAGTAAATTCATGAGAACTATAGCGAAGGGAGCATTTTGTCAGACCCTTTATAGCAGATTTGTGAAAAACTTTCAAATTTGTTCGCAGGAATATTATTTTCAACAAATTTGATGTTACTTCTTTTAGCTGAAATGGGGCAAAAATGGGCCTATTACCACCCCCCACAGTTCCAAAACAAGCACGGTGACCCCTATTTTTTATTTCATTTCTGTTTTTATATGTGTCAGTCCTTATTCAAAAAAAGGTTTTAGAAAATTCTATCGGCGGGAAGTGTGGATCCCGAACTACCTTAAATACTTGTTATTCATTGATCACCGTCATAATTTATGTTTGTTGTGTTTACAAGTTGTAATTTTCTTATTTTGCTATGATGCGCTTAAATATATACACATAAAATGTGCACCTGATTAAAAAAAATTGTTTATTAACATGGTAATTTTTTTTTTTAATTGGAATGTTCCGATTGTTTATCATAATAATTTGTACGATTCTTACTCAAAAATAAATGACTTTCAGTGACTGCATGATATCTGTTGATAAAGGCATTTGCTGTATTGATTTAGTATTTCATTGGCCATTTTTTTTTTACTTCAATGAATGTGCCTCTTTCGGCATCTGCTTGTATATTACTACTGACGAACACATACAAAATTTTTATGCGAGCATTTTCAAATTTATCATGTGTCAGCTGTACGCGTAGTTTCTTTGGCGGTAAACAGGTTGTCTTTTGCTATTCAAATGTGCAAAAGAACATAATAATATTAACACATGTTGGAGAAATATGATAATAATGCACAAGTATTGGATACGGCTTTGATGATATCCATAGTTATCATTGTTGAGGTGAGTATTAACATTTGCTGAGATAATGATAATTACGGATATCATCAAAGCCGAATTCAATAATTGTCCAGAGAGTATGAGATAAGAGAGATTATCCCCGGACCCCATCAGGGGCTTTACTCATGGTGCTATTTTTAGAAACTTGTTACCAATCTCCGTACGTTTGTCTTGAGATGTTTTCACGATGCGACCGCGCCTCCTGCAATCTGGCCAATCACATTCCGTTCCCGAAATAACTTCAGTTTAAAAATAGAATAAAAAGATCCCCTGATGAGTGTAAAGCCTAATACGGGGGATAAGCTCTCTTATCTCATATTCTCTTGTAATTGTTTTATTAAAGATTGTTAAAACATAATTCTCGATTAAAACAAATGTAAAGATACAATTTTATTTTCAAAATAATTGCTTCGTGCATGAACGAAAATTGCAAACAAGTCAAATAAAATTGCTGATATAAGATTGCTGGTGTGCGCCAATAATACCTACAGATAATATCCAGACGCTGATACTCGGAAATATCTTTATGTTTTCCACCAATGAAATGAAAGATACTAAGTACAATGTATAAAAAGATTGACAGATGACATTCACACCACTTAGTCTATTTCCAGTGTATGTGCTAACAACATCACGACGTCCTTTTCAAACACTGCAACAATTTTTTTAAACACACACACACACACAAAAAAAAAAAAAACTACCTAAAGCTTCAGCATGGCAGACCATGAAGCATCTGGTAACTTTTCTAATTTCGTTGCTGCGAACTCAACTGCAAATAGCACCAAATCTTGTAGAAGTGCTTGCCAGAATGATTTTTTATCGGAACTTCGTATTGCTGCGTACGTGCTTATCATCATCATTTCTCTTTGTGGTAACTCCTTGGTCGTCATGGTGTGTACCAAACAAAAGCTGACCAAGAAAAAGCCATATCTATTCATGTTGAACATGGCCGTAGCGGATCTCGTCGTTACTGTCATGTATTTTCCAAGAATGTTGGTAAGGATGATACACGGAGATCTTTGGATAGTAACAGGACCACTTGGGTTAGCGTTATGTCGTGTAGTACCCTTTCTTCATCATGTTACTATCTTGGTGTCTATTTTTACAATTTTGGGTGCTTCAATCGATCGATTCTGTGCTATGATGTTTCCTCTTCGACAAATAGTAAGTCGCCGCACAGTTAAGGTGTCAGTTGTGTTCAGCTGGCTGATCCTGCCGTATTACGCTGTGTTTATTTCTTCACTTCTTTCTTGAAACCTGTTTGCAATGGGTTTGTTTGCATGAGTGGATTCAGAGAAGCATTTGGAAGTAAATCAAAAGTATACTACGACTTTTTTGTCTGGTTGTAATGTTCAATCCTGGCAACTATAATGATTATGTACATTGTTTTAATCATTAAACTAAAAAGGTCAAAAGTTATGGGTGCAAGTGGTGACTTGGCCCAAGCAAGAAAGCAGAGGGCGGGGGAAAAGCTTCTAAGGCTGTTTTGTGCTGTGACCATCTGTTTTGTATGTTGTTGGGCGTTGTATTTCTTCACACATCTCTTCTTTATGCAACCCCTTCCTTGTGGTGTTCGTTTCGTGCGTCTGATTCTCGCTCACAGTAATAGTGCCTTAAATCCAAGTTTTTTGTTGGCGATGAATGAACAGTTTCGTAAAGGATGTAAAAAACTTTTCAAGATGTCTTTTAGTTTGAATAGTGGCTCAGAAACTCTGCCTTCTCGAACTTAATAAAAGTACATTAATCTAAAGTGCTCCAGTACAGTGGATAACAATTAATGGTTTTGTTATGTAAATTGACTTTAAAGAAGCTGTTTTCTTCTCTAGATTGTAAAGTTGAAAACAGTCAGTGGTAATACTTTGTGTTCACGTGACATAAAGATTTTTTTTTGGAAAAAATCACCTGTATATTTCTATTAAAGCAATTATTCAGCTCATACTCATTGAATATGGATGAGTATTAAGATCACATGCACAGTCGGTTATATCTCGTCGATATCCAATCCACTTCATTGAATAATTGCTTTGTAGCGAGGCGAGGCTATGATTAAAAGTGATTAATTCATGGTAAAACTGGCAAGCTAAGTAAAAAAAATATCCAATCCACTTTAGTAAATAATTGCTTTGTAGCGAGGCGAGACTATGATTAAAAGTGATTAATTTATGGTAAAACTGGCAAACTAAGTTAAAAAAATATATATATATATATATCCAATCCACTTTAGTAAATAATTGCTTTTTAGCGAGGCGAGACTATGATTAAAAGTGATTAATTTATGGTAAAACTGGCAAACTAAGTTAAAAAAAAATATATATATATATATCCAATCCACTTTAGTAAATAATTGCTTTGTAGCGAGGCGAGGCTATGATTAAAAGTGATTAATTTATGGTAAAACTGGCAAACTAAGTTAAAAAATATATATATATATCCAATCCACTTTAGTAAATAATTGCTTTGTAGCGAGGCGAAGCTATGATAAAAGTGATTAATTTATGGTAAAACTGGCAAACTAATTTAGAAAATAAATATTCAATTCACTTCAGAAGAACATTCCATAATTAATGTGAAACAAACGAGAAAGCTCTCTTATCGTAAGATTTAAGATCAAAATAACTTTTTTGTTAAAATTAATGATAGAAGATTGAGATCCAAGCTGATGAGCTGGAACACATAGTTTTACAATCTCATTTTAATAAAGACTTGAAAGTTAGAAGAAGTATTTTTTTTTACTTGATTCGGTATTTCACAGGCAACCAGTGTAAAGCCTGATATCCATATTATCGAAAACGGTCGCAAACGATCGAGAAAAAAATCGATTATCTGGAAACTATAGTTGTTCGATACTACGACCGTTTTCGATCCATTTCGATCATCTACGATTACAGACAACATGATTAATATGATGGGGCTGCAAAGAAGTGTTTGCTTTTCTAGGTTGTATAATATAAAACATGAATAAATGACATTGAAATTGCAGTTTGAGCTTACCTAGCTAGAAAGGCGACAAAAACTATGAAAAACACATAAAAATGCACAAAAAAATACTCTATACATTGTAAAATAAGACCAGCAGATGAGATTTACCTAAAAAGCATCAAATATTATGTAAGAACAAAAAAAATAAAAAATAAAAAACAAACGAACAACCAACCAACCAAGTGTGAATCGTTAAAAAAAGTGTATTTAAGACTACTGTTGTTACTTTGAAAGATGTTATAACCTGGTGGTTAATGTCTAAGTCAGGTGACGCCGATATTCTTATTGGAGTTATTGGCGGTGTTTTATATACATGCTTCCTTCTCATCCCGACCTTTAATTAAATGAAGCTCTTTTGAGACATCATTATTTTGGTTCAAAACTAAACTCCAAAGAGGTTACAGTACTAGCTGATATATTCCACGTTATCTAGCAGTATTGTTACTTAAACGTTATCCTCGTTTTGCTCATGTATTGGACATTGAATTTATCCAGTGTGTTTATATTAACGCGCGCAGTCGCTGAACAAAATGTCCGGCGAACCCGAATGGAAACGCCTCGTTCTGGTATTGTTTTTTTAGAACAACATGCTTTACGTTCTATGTTTAAATACTTGTTATTCATTGATCACCGTCATAATTTATGATGTTTCTTGTGTTTACAAGTTGTAATTTTCTTATTTTGTTATGTTTTTTTGAAATTTTCAGAATATTATTTTAGTGGAATAATAAAGTAGTTTGCAAATTTTCAACGATTTTCCAACTGCAGAATTTTTTTAATTTAGGAAAAACCATTATTCCGTTATTTTTACAGTTCTACAGTTGGGATTTTTTTAATTTCTAATTAAAAAAAATTGTTTATCGACATCACATTTTTTTTTAAATTGGAATGTTCCGATTGTTTATCATAATAATTTGTACGATTCTTACTCAAAAATAAATGACTTTCAGTGACTGCATGATATCTGTCATAGAGGCATTTGCTGTATTGATTTAGTATTTAATTGGCCAGTTTGTTTACTTCAATGAAAATTGAATCTTTCGGTATCTGCTTGTTTATTACGACTGACGAAAAAATTGTATGCGAGCATTTTCAAATTTTATAATGTGTCAGCTCTACGCGTAGTTTCTTTGGCGGTAAACCGGTGGTCTTTTGCTACTATTCAAATGTGCAAACGAACATAATAATCTGAACACATGTTAGAGAAATATGATAATTATACACAAGTATTGGATTAGGCTTTGGTGATATCCATAGTTGTCAATGTCGAGGTGAGTATTAACATTTGCTGAGATATTGATAATTACGGATATCATCAAAGCCGAATTCAATAATTGTCCAGAGAGTATGAGATAAGAGAGATTATCCCCGGACCCCATCAGGGGCTCTACTCATGGTGCTATTTTTAGAAAATTGTTAACAATCTCCGTACGTTTGTCTTGAGATTTTTTTCACGATCCGACCCCGCCTCTTGCAATCTGGCCAATCACATTCCGTTCCCGAAATAACTTCAGTTTAAAAATAGAATAAAAAGATCCCCTGATGAGTGTAAAGCCTAATACGGGGGATAAGCTCTCTTATCTCATATTCACTTGTAATTGTTTTATTATAGATTTTTTGAACATAATTCTCGATTAAAACAAATGTAAAGATACAATTTTATTTTCAAAATATTGCTTCGTGTATGAACGAAAATTGCAAACAAGTCAAATAAAATTGATGATATAAAATTGCTGGTGTGCGCCAATAATACCTACAGATAATATCCAGACGCTGATACTCGGAAATATCTTTAGGTTTTCCACCAATCAGATGAAAGATACTGAGTACAATGTATAATAAGATTGACAGATTACACTCACACCACTTAGTCTATTTCCAGTGAACAACATCACGACTTCCTTCTCAAACACTGATACATTTTTTAAAACACACACACACACACACACACAAAAAACTACCTAAAGATTCAGCATGGCAGACCATGAAGCATCTTGTAACTTTTCTGATTTCGTTGCTGCGAACTCAACTTCAAATAGCACCACATCGTGTAGAAGTGCTTGCCAGAATGATTTTTTATCGGAACTTCGTATTGCTGCGTACGTGCTTATCATCATCATTTCTCTTTGTGGTAACTCCTTGATCGTCTTGGTGTGTACCAAACAAAAGCTGACCAAGAAAAAGCCATATCTATTCATGTTAAACATGGCCATAGCGGATCTCGTTGTTACCGTCATGTACTTTCCAAGAATGTTGATGAGGATGATACACGGAGATCTTTGGATAGTAACAGGACCACTTGGGTTAGCGTTATGTCGTGTAGTACCCTTTCTTCATCATGTTACTATCTTGGTGTCTATTTTTACGATTTTGGGTGCTTCAATCGATCGATTCTGTGCTTTGAAGTTTCCTCATCGACAAATAGTAAGCCGCCGCACCGTTAAGTTGACATTGGTGTTCAGCTGGCTGATTCCTGCCTTCTTACGCTGCCCTTATCTCTTTGCTTCTTTCTTAAACCCTGCTTGCAATGGGTTTACTTGCTCGAGTGGGATTAAAAGATTATTTGGAAGTAAATCAAAAGTATACTTGGACTTTTTTGTGTGGTTGTACTGCTCAATCCTGTTAACTATTATCATTATGTACGTTGTTTTAATCATTCAACTAAAAAGATCAAAAGCAATTGGTGCAAGTGGTGACTTGGCCCATGCAAGAAAGCAGAGGGCGTCTGAAAAGCTTCTGAATTTATTCTTTGCTGTGACCATCTGTTTTATATGTTGTTGGGCGTTGTATTTCTTTGCCGATGTGTTCTTCAAACGACCCCATCCTTGTGATGTTCGTTTTATGCGGTTGTTTCTCGCTCATAGTAATAGTGCTTTAAATCCATGCATTTTGTTGGCCATGAATGAACAGTTTCGTAAAGGATGTAAACAACTTTTCAAGATGTCTGTTAGTTTGAGTAGTGGATCAGAGACTCTGTCTTCTTGAACTAAATAGAAATTATTCTAACGTGGTCCAATATAATGGATAAAAAGATTTAAAAAAAATTTCAAAAGGAAGGTTTTTTTATTTTTTTTATTTGACGAAAATTATTTGCTATTATTTACAAATGTATCGACCGGATGGGGTAAAAAACTAGTAAAAAATACTAGGTAGGACTGCGTCAGTATTTCTAGAGAAACAGTTGTAAATGTAATAATAAGTTAGACACCGTAGAATAATAGTAGAGAAAACTGACGTTTCGGACGTTAGTCCTTTGGTATTACTCCGACGAAGGACTAACGTCCAAAATGCCAGTTTTCTCTACTATCATTTTACGGTGTCTAACTTATCATTACATTTATAACTATAGTGATAACAAAATGACGATCTACGTCGTATCATATTGACCATTTTGGCGACCATGTTTGGCTAATCAGTCTAAATAATTAATAAACAAAGTATTAAAAAGCGACATTTTATAACATCGATCTTAATGAATATCATCACTTGTAGTGAGAACAAAATAACTATCGACGTCGTATCATATTGACTATTTTGGCGACAATGTTTGGCTAATCAGTCTAAATAATTAATAACTAAATAATCAAAAAGCGAATGTATATCAATTGCAATTTAGAATATTCACTAACTTGGAAAAAAACACTAAATTTATTTTGTAAGTTTCATTTTGTCGCATTTGTTTTCCATCTAACGTTATCTGTCTTACTTCTTTAGTCAAGAGAACGGCGAATTGATTTTATAATTATATACGAAATCAAATATCTTTAATGTTTTAGTTTATTTATTTATTTGATTGTTTATTTGTTTCATGTATTTTTGACTCGTGTTTCACGTTGCATAACAAACGACACCAATAATTGTGTATGGTATTGAAAAGGCTACAAATCGAAAACAAGCAACGTTGTTTTTTTGTATAAAAGATTATCAAGCTATTCTTTTTCATTCAAATCATTAATACTAACCTTCCAGCTTTTTCATACTTCATTATAGTTAAATTTTAATTACCATTGACTCAAATATGAAATAATTTTACAATAAATTTTGACTGTTATTTTCGTGAATAAAAAGAGAATAGGCAATGAAAGTGGCCGCACGAAGCTGAGTGTGAATCGCTGTGAAAGGGGTATTAAAACTACTTGGTTTTATTATAAAAGTAATATGGCGCCTGTATTCATAAGTATATTCGGTATTCGGTATTCATCGACTCGACCTTTCATTAAATTAAGCTCACTGGGGGCTTGATATACGGCACATCAGTACATAATCATTATTTTCACTCGAAACTAAACTCAAGAGAGGCTTGACTACAAGCTGTGATACGTTATCTAACAATATTGTTACTGTGACAACGTGTTATTGCTACAACGTGTAGACACTATTAATATCTTAACCTATGTTTTGAGCAATGAATTTGCCTAGTATATTTTACGATAAAGGAAACCGCCTTGTTCTGGTATTGACTGAAGTAACACTCAATAATTGACTGACATAACCAATATTTTCGTTTCAATAGCAATTGGTGGTATTTATTAGAGCGAATTTGACGTTACATTCATGTATTAAGAACTATTTAGTGGGGTTGATCAAGGTTGTGGACTTTTCAGTGGTATTTTTGTCTTAATTTACTTATACATGGACTTGACTACGCGTCTTGGTTTTCCTACGCTCCTCTCCTTTTCTCTCACATCACGCGTGTTTTTGATCAGAGTATCAAACACGGAAAAATGTTTTTGAAATTTAAATTCTTCAATTTTAATCAGTTGATGTAGTCATCAAATATAATCATGGCAAATAACTTGGAAAACAATTCTTTCGTCAACTTATTTGAAACTTCATCACATAGGACAAATAACAATTCTACTTCTTCATCGTTATTTTTGCGTTTCGAGAATGATTCAATTTTCAAAAGATTAGCCCTAGTCATGGCATAGTCACTTGTATTCTTGGTATCCCTGGTCGGAAATGCAATGACCATATATATACTCCTACCAACCTAGTCTACAAATTGGGCTTGGTCGTTTGGTACCTAAACAACCACCATACCAATTTAGAGTAAAGCAAAGTAAATCGATAAGAACTAAAACTGGAGGATTTGGAAACATTATTGCAAACATGTATAGGGGACGAAATGTCGGTTTCAGTGCCTAGAGCACAAATTCCCGAAAACAAAACAAAACAAAAACTGCATATTGTATAATAACTGGAACTGAAGATTTAAAAACTTTCTTAGCAAGAAGTTACAATTCAGGTTAATTAGTAAATAGCACTATTCTATATCGCGCCACGGCAATTCCTCATTAGGCCCTGTCTACACTATGCCGGATAAATTTGAAAACGGAACTTTATATTCCGGTTTGTTTTTCCACACTAGTCCGATTGCATCCGGAACAATATTCTACTTAAAACGTACCAAGCTGAAAAGGCCGGCTAGCCGTATTAGTGCATGTGAAGGGAGAACAATTCGTAAACAGAACTCTTCGAATACGCTGAGGTCATTTTCTCAACTTCAGCTTCAATGCGCATGTTCAAACGTGCACTTGAGCTTTTTGCCCTCTATAACCCCTGTGTTTTAAATCTTCGTTTGTTTTTCATATCTGTTAGTCTTTGTGAAGAAAAAGTTTTGAAATATAACATAAACAGGATGTGTCAATCCACAAAAACCACCTAGTTAATAACATTCAAAGAATGGTTGATTTTCGAAAATAAAAAATAAAATAAAATAAAACTAAAATGAAATGAAGTGAAGTGAAGTGAAGTGAAGTGAAGTGAAGGGAAGGGAAGGGAAGGGAAGGGAAGGGAAGGGAAGGGAAGGGAAGGGAAGGGGAGGGGAGGGAAGGGAAGGGAAGGGAGAGGAAAGGAAGTGAAGTGAAGTGAAGTGAAGTGAAGTGAAGTGAAATAATATTAGCACATGCATTGATTTATGAAGCGGCAATATTTGAAGTTTAACAAATGATGTGTTTCATCAAGTTAGTAACTTTACTTATTTATTTTAATAAAATAATTAAGGTCTAACACTAATAATATAATAATAATAATAATTAATAATTTAAGGTCGAACACAAAGTGTCTAACAACAGTTAAATCGGTTCACAGAACGGCAACTTATATGACTCGTTAGAATTATCGGAGCTTCGCTCATTAGGTGTTACCTAAATTTTATATTTATAATGCGTATACTACTTCTGTTTTTGATTATAAGCGCCAAATTACTTATACAGCACCTGCATGCATATGATTTTGTTTGACAAGAGTTTTTTTATTTTTGATATAACGGAGTATTGAGCCGTAGTTTTGTGTTTTGTTTTGTTCCTGCCGATCAGAGCTCCGAACCTTACTAAACTGCTTACGTGCTCATGCCGACGTTTGTACGAGCCTTATAGCTGTGATATAATTGGTTAGTTTCCATGCGAGTGGTAATCGGAGTTTTGGTTGGTGTGAGCAAAAACACCAAATAGCGAAAAGCGTTTGTCTGAGTTCATAGAAAACGGAAATTTATAGTCAGTAAAGAGTTTTTACCACTTTAATCTGTGAAGGAAATACGAAACCATGTTTTAATAGCTTTTGACTTTTCAAATGCAAAATAACCAAGGAATTTTTTCGGCCTATTCCTGGGTGATCGGGGCATTTCTCTTTTATGATTCACTTTATATGGGAATTGAAGTCACGATTTATACCAAACAAATATGATCACTGTTTGACTTTGTGAAAGTGTAAAATCATGATCTTGTCTATTGAATGGCATGGCCATAAAGCCTATTTCTGGAAGTTTGGCAATCCCATCTACGATGTCAACACTGGAAAGAACCACGTCATTCCAGACGCTTACTCGATGATCTAGAGGAGGACTGACATTAGCAGACACAGTTAGCATTTCTTGAAGTTATTTCGCGCAAAAGTTCACCGTATCTATTGCGACTATCGCAATTTATTGAGGTTTTTTTTAAATGTCAAAACTTGCATGTTTCGAATCTGCTCAGCGACTACTGAGTGACCTAAGAAGTTCTCTAACTGCATTGCGAATATCTGTAAATCTCACAATGTAGATAATAATATTTAAACATGAATTAACAGCAAAAATAACCAGACAAATCTACATCTACATCTACATCTACTTTATTAATCCTTAAAACTTACGTATCACAAGGATATAAAATAATACATCAAATTGAAAGTAATTATAAATAATACATAAATAATAAATAAAAAGAAAATTATAAAATATATATAGTATAATGATATACAGATAATAAGGATATAAAATAATATAAGAATATAAATAATACATGAAATTGAAAGTAATTATAAATAATACATAAATAAGAAATAAAAAGAAAATTATAAAATATATATAGTATAATGATATACAAATAATTTGATAAAGAGATATTTGTAAATATATATAAAAACATATTAAAATTAATTTGATCTTAAAGATTCTAATAATTTGCATTTAAATGCGTTTGAGGATGGAGCCAGAACAATTTGGTCATTTAAAGAGTTCCACTCACGAACTGATCTTGGGAAAAAACTATTGTTATAATAATTAGGACCAGTTGATAACTGAATAAAGGATTGTGAATGGTGGTTTTTTGTAGATCTTATTGGTTGCTTCAAGTCTTCAGGTAGATTTATGGCGATCTTGTTGTTAACTACATTATAGAACACATTAAGTCTATTTGCAGTTCTTCTGGATTCCAAACTGTCCCAGCCAAGTTGCTTAATTAGACCAGATACACTGGTGTTATATCTATCATAACAGTTATAAACAAAACGAGCAGCTCTCCGTTGGACAGCTTCAATCTGCATGATATTTGATTTAGTGTAGGGATCCCATGCAGCAGAAGCAAATTCAAGATGAGGACGAACAATTGTAGTATATGCCATAGACTTGACATCAGTAGAACACTTGCTTAGATTACGCTTAATAAAGTTAAGTTGATTAGTTGCTTTAGTTGTAATAATGTCGATATGTTTGTTCCATCGCATGTCGTGAGATAAGTGAACGCCAAGGTATGGGTGATCAGATACTTGTTTCAGAATTGATCCTGAGATATTATAGTAGAATTCTTGGTTTGAGCGCAACCTTGAGACCCGTAGGACATAGCATTTTGTAGGGTTGAAAGACATATGCCAGTCTTTTGACCAACTCACCAGACGATCCAGATCATCCTGCAATGCACATGAGTCATGTATTGAGGAGATAGGTCGAAAGAGTAGACAATCGTCAGCAAACAACTTAATATTGGAAGTTACACCATTGCCAATATCGTTAACATATAAAAGAAACATGAGAGGTCCTAATACGGTTCCCTGAGGCACTCCAGAGTCTACATGTACAGATTCAGAGTTTTCGCCATCAACAATTACCTTCTGGTAGCGCAAGGTTAACCATGATCTTAACCATTGTAGAAGTTGCATTGGTAGACAAATGTACTCGAAAATCATAGTTGACTTTGTGAGTCCAATTGTAGCGCGGATATACATAGAAAACAATAATGGCATACAGCAAACAAGCAGCCAAATCAATATCATTATCATTGTATTTAGAGATTTTTTGTACTTTGACACATCGAAGTTGTTTTGTGTTGCGTTGGGATTATCGGTGTTTACTTGTCTTGTGTATAAATGAATGGCTACCATCGATTTAACATAGAAAAAACGCGTTGTAAATAAGCATCCCCAATATGCCAGAGATGTATCGCCAATAAGGAAGAAGGATATCAGTAAAAAGACCAATCGATAAAACAAGCAACAGCAACCACGTTAAAAGATTTAAACATAGAACTCTCGTCTTGGTGACTGTTGATCTGTAGCAATGTTTCAGAGCAATCGCTAAATATCTGTCCAAACTGATCAACAGAGACATAGCAAAAGACATAGCTACAACAAAAAATCCAATGATGAAGAGCGGGTTCTTTGTTCGGCAGTAACCTTCGCTGTTTCCCTGAATAATCCAAACTTTCGTTACAATATGAAAAGGAACAAAAATTGAAGACGAACACAGGTCGACGACTGCCATACTAGTGATTAACAAATAGGATGGTTTTTGTAGACCTGGAGTTCTAATGACAGTTATAACAATCAAGCCATTTCCTAGAATCGCAGGCAGAACTGCAAGTGTAAGCAAACCCATGCATATGACATTAGTCTGAAGTAAAGCTTCGAGGATGACAATTTCCGGCATCAAGTCCTCATCGCATTCTTGACTGCCATTCATCATGACCTTTAGACAATAATCACAAGAAAGTTTCCTTTTTTGTCCCTTCTGTTTTTCCATTCCGTTGTTATTTATCTGAACGCAAACCGTTTAGGTTCTCCAAAACTTGCAAACCTTCAAGTCCTCCAAAACTTGCTTTGTATGACCAGTCACTTTGATTTTAGTTAACGAATAACATAAATTAAGCTCATAAAGTCACCACGTTAATATAATGCCAATTTAAATCGTCATCTTTAAAGTCTGCTCCAGTTTTGAATATTCTGTAGAGACCTGTAGAATAGAATAAATCCAATGAAAAGTCGAGAAGGACAAGTGGTTGTTTTTAGGCTATATAATCCTTGCTATGATATGAGTTGTTTTGGGAATACAAACCAAACAAAAAGACGGCTAGAACAAAGGAGAGACGATTTAATTACTATATTGCTAATTATTACATATTCCCTAAGTGTTAAAAAAGAAATTTCACTTAACAGGATATTTCTTTGTCTTCTTCACATTTTGTCACGGCAGATATTATTATATAACATTTGAACTCAATACATGCTTCTATTAACAAAACAATTATTGACGATTTTCTCGGCGAAGATGTAATTTGTGGACGGTTTACTTTCGATGCTCAAAATTGTAAAGAATTATTAATTTTATTGTTAAAAAGGCTGGTAATGCAAATTTATCAAGCACAATTTTGGCCATATCAATTCTTTAAGAAGTGAAGTTCTTTTCAATTATTAGAATCATCAGTTTACAAAATATTCCAGTTTAGCTTCTGCTTAGTGGCCACTGAGTCCCCTAAAAAATTCTTTACAGGCATTTTGAATATCTTTAATTCGGGCGATATAGATAAATGGGTTTGAACAAGAATTGACAGAAAAAATGACCATACAAAGATACTCAAAAATTTTAGTGGCTTTGTTGAGTCCAATTACAGCCCGGATATACATAGAACATAACAGTGGCACACAACAAACAAGCAGCCAAATCAATATCATTATCATTGTTTTCAACGATCTCTTGTACTTTGACGCATCAAAGCTTTGTGATTCGTTGGTATCTTGGGTGTGTACTTCTACTGTGTAACGATGGAGAGCTACCACCGATTTAACATAGAAAACGCAGGTTGTAAATAAGCATATCAGCCCCAAAATCCCACCAATGGGTCGCCAATAAGGTAAAAATACTTCGGTACCAAGACTAAACGACAAAATTAGTAGTAGTAACCACGTCAAAAGTATTGAATATAGAACTTTTCTTTTTGTGACTGTTGATCGGTAGCGATGCTTTAGAGCAATCGCTAAATATCTGTCAAAACTGATCAACAGAGATATTGCAAAAGACATAGAAATGAAAAAAAATGTTACCACCAGCCGCCACATAATCACTTGGCAGTAAGCTTTCACGTTTCCCTTGAAAACCAAAGCCCTCGTTATAATATGAAAAGGAGCAAAAACGAAAGACGAGCACAGGTCGACTACTGCCATACTTGTAATCAACAAGTAGGATGGTTTTTGTAGACTAGGAGTTCTGAAGACGGTTACAATGACCACACAATTTCCTAGAATTGCAAGCAGTGCCACAAGCATAAGCAAACTCATGAATATTATTGAAGTTTCCAACAATGTCTCGATAATATACATTTCTTTCATCAAGATTTCATCGCACTGCTGACTGTCATTCATGATGTCCTTTTTAGTAAAGTTTTTGCTCTTTTGTTGTTATCTGTGATGATGCAAATATTTATGTAATATCAAACACTTGCTTTGACTGACCATTCACTTTGCTTTGAATAAGTAATTAGTCCGAGAGATAAAAATACTTCAATAGTTAAGTCTTATCTTCAAAGCGTGCCTGGCTCTTATTGCTTTTCATAGATAAGTAATAAAAAAGAGTCAACAGAAACTTCGAGAAGGACGAGCGTTTAAAAATGCTTGTTACTAGAATATATAAATGTTCGTCGCGAAGCCTTGAGTTGGTTTTGAAAACAAAATGGAGCAACGGCCGGGTGGCGAGAATAAATCAAATACAATTTAACTACAATATTGCTAATTATTGTATCCTCGTTAAATGTTAGAAAAGAAATAATAACTTTTCAGCTGGACATTATCTCTCTCATGTTGCTATGAGAATTCACCTGTTATATTTCATGTGAGAATGATTTGTTTTAAGTTTGTTTACACTAAAGATAAGTAGCAGCTTTAACTGCTCTACCTATATTTATTTTGCCTCTATGTTTTACTTCAATAGGCGATTTACATTATGGCGTCATTTAACTACAACTTCCAGCATTCTTTGCGAATTCTCTTTCATATTCAAATTCTTAATCCCTTTGGAGATTAACAGGACAACTTGTGCTAATTGCGCAACAAAAGAAAGTAAGCAAAGCATTCTGGTAGTTGCAGTATATAACGCCTATTATATATAGAGATGTAATGTCTTGCAGCTTTTCAGACCTTTTTCTACAATGAGAGTTTTATCGAATTTTCGCCTATTTTCAAAACAGGTTATTGGCTAAATACTTGAACTAGCTATGTGTAAGATTCCTTTTTGTCCTGTTACTCTAAATTAATATTGCTTTTTGAAAGTAATTCATGTCTTAGATTTAACAATAATCATATCAACATGTACACATTTTTTTCTTGCGGGATTTCACTGACTACAAGCTGAAAGCAAGTTGAAAGTGCGCATGCGTCGTTATAAGAGATGCACTACAACTGTCTTGCATAGGAACAAAAAATGAATTCCCAAATCTCCAAAGATAAGAATTGCATGGAAAATGTTCACATTGATTGGGGAAAATATGGTTAAATTTGAACCCAAAGTTGAGGTTGGTATCACTTTCCCAACGATAATCCAAAATAAACCCATTGTGGGAATCACAATTTTTTGCCCTGTGTTGCGCCTTGAAACTTGATACTGTTCGTTCCACTTTTTTGTGCGTGTGAACTTAGGCACAACAACGCTTTCCGCGATTTAATGTTTTTGCTCCCGCGAATCAAAGCTCTGATTACCACCCGAATGAAAACTAACCAATATTTAAAAAAAAAACATTCAACATGCTTACTGCAATATTCCGTTTTCTGTGAGTTACTCGTCATCAATGCAATTTAGTGTTTGTTGCTCCCGTCAATCAAAGCTCCGATTACCTCCTGAATGAAAACTAACCAATCATGATTCATCATGATTATGTTCTTATACAAACGTTGGTATGAGTAGGTGGGACTATACAAAGTTCGAAAGCAACCCGTGAAGATCGTAGTTGTTATTGATGATAAGCGCTGGCCCTCGAGTTTTTGAGTTTGCAGAAAACCGAAAAGCTGCAGTAATATAAAATGGGTTCTTTGTTAAAAAAATTGCTTTCTGTTTCTTTATTGTTGCTTTGATAAACATCTGTTTCATTTGTGAAGATTTAGATTTGTTGTTAGTAGTTCAAAAGTGACTGCAACAGTTCACTGCATGCATTGCGAATATCAGTAAATCTCACAATGTAGATGAAAGGATTTGAACATGAGTTGACGGCGAAAATAATCAGGCAAATGTACTCAAAAATTGAGGAGGCCTTCGTAAGACCTATTGTAGCGCGGATATACATAGAGCACAGTAAAGGTATACAACACACGAGCAACCAAGTTAATATCACTATCATTGTATTCAACGTTTTTTTGTACTTTGAAACATCAAAGTTGTTTTGTACTGCGTGAGGCTCTTGAATGTAAACTTGCAATGTGTGGCGATGAAGTGCTACCAATGATTTGGCATAGAATATACATGTTGTAAGCATGCATAGCAGCCCCAATATGCCAGAGATAGGTCGCCAATAAGGTAAAAATGCTTCGGTAAATAGAGTAATAGTTAAAATTAGCAGTAGTAGCCACGTCAAAATTATTGAACATAGGACTTTCCTCTTTGTGACCGTTGATCTGTAGCGATGTTTAAGAGCAATCGCTAAATGTCTGTCAAAACTGATCAACAGAGACATTGCAAACGACATAGAAATCACAAAAAATCCTATCGTGAAATGTGTTGTCGTGGTGCTACAGTACTCTTGCTCATTCTTGTGTATAACCCATCCCATCCGTAAGATATGAAAAGGGACGAAAATTACAGACGAGAATAGGTCGACGACAGCCATACTTGTGATTAACAGATAAGATGGTTTTTGTAGTCTTGGAGTTCTAAATACAGCTGCAATAATACCCACATTTTCGAGAATTGCAAGCAGAGCAGCAAATGCAAGCACACTCATGAATATGATATTAAGTTCGAAAAAGGTTTGAAGTATAACAATTTCTTGCATTGAATTTGCATCACAATGTTGACTGTTATTCATGGTTGTCTTTGAAAACAAACTCGAAAATGGTTAGTCTTAAAACCTTCTTATATGAAGCTAAAAACCACATTTTAGTTTCTTCTTCAACGCTTGCACCGTCTTTGATGTTTTCAGAAGATATCTAGAGAAAAACTGAAACCAGACATCAATATTGACATATGGTTTGCTTTTGGTTGGAGTGTTCCGCTGTGCGTTGCCATGCATATACGACAGCGAGAACTAATGTAAAGAGGGATATATAATAACAATATTAATAAATAATTTATATTATATCTATAATAATATTGTTATTGAATATATACTTTTTTTTCTCCCAGGTTGTGCTCGAGAACTGCTGCTGATTCATTTGTACTTTGATTTCAAAACAATATTTTCAATTTACACGCATACAGCTGGCTTCATCTAGTTTTCGCTCATTTTAAGAGTTGTACTTTTTGCAATTAGACCATAACTTTTTGTGTTGATCTCATGCTAAAAGCTTGCAAACAACTTCTTTTAATTTGTACATAGCTGAATGTAGTCTCCCTCGCATACGTCACTTGTGTCACGCAACGCTAAGCTCCCCAAGTAACGTATGCTTACCCGAGTGCAACATTCCTTTCCATTGTATTCATGTGTCAATAAAAAAAATGGCGTCGGAACTGAGAGCCAATCAAAATCGAGCTCAAACAAGTGACGTAACACATTCATAAACTCCCGCGAAATCATTCCAGATGATCTAGCGATGTTTCCAAGTCTTGTTCTTGATGTCTGATACTAAAAATACACCAAAAAAATAGTTGGCATCTAAAATAAATGTTTCCATTGTTCTAAGGAAGTAGAGAAGAAAAATACAATTTACGTATTTGGAAAAAGTAGCCTCGATATAAGCGGCCTAATCAACCTAGCGCTTGGCGTACAATTATCTCCGGAAAGTAATATCGATAGTCAACGTGTATTTGTGTGTGGCGACTATTGCTATAGAGTTTTAAAAACTTTCTCGGAAACAAAGAAGAAGTTAGATAGACTTAAACAAGAAATTAAGTCACGTTTCAAACAAGATTCAAGATTTAAACGGTTGCACTGCGCCGATCAACCAGACAGCTCCCACGAGGACGAGGAAACGCCATCCCAATCAAGCGATTCCGCTGCAAAGAAAGTAGCCAAAACACTTGTGTATGAGCCACCAAATACTTGCAGTAACTGGCGTTCGATTTCATTACTCCCCAGCATTGAAAATACTGGTGAATTTCAGGACTTGGTACCATTTCTAACGTCTACACCTGTGGCGGCAACAACGAGACGCGGCCATTGTCGCGTAGTCATTTCATATGAATCGAAAAATGTGACTAAAGTAGTGAAGTCTGAATATGAAAATGTAGTTAAAGCGTTGGCTTATGGAGAACCTTATAACGTAGCTTCAGCAGTAATGAAAAGTGAACTTCGTTCATACATTGTAGAAGCAGTTGTGGGCTTAGTGTCTAAAGAAACCACAGACCTTTGCTCACGAAAAAATCCCTCACTACTAAGGAAGACAACGAAGAAAGACTTAGTAAACTTGAAGTTTGAAGCACTAAGTAAAGAATTGAAACTCAGAGCGCCTACGTTTTACGCGTTTCTGTCGGCATCATGTTCGATGAAGAAACCCACAATTGACGTTCCAAGCGTGGCGCTAGCTGCTCCAATCCTGCTAAAGCAGAGAAACAACCATATGAGTGCAGTAGCCAACATAATGGGAATTCTTGTTAAGAGTGGCTCATTAGAGGTATGTAGTATTGAAAAACAGACGTAATTTAGTAATGTATTATTTTTAAGTGTTTTGTTTTGTTTATGAATGATTGTTTTCAAATGAAATGTAAGCCTATTAAGCTTATATATATACAAAGATAACAACTATTAACTATACTCATGTCAATCAATCAATTTTAATCAATTTTATTTCATCATAACCATTTAAACTTTGAAAGAATGTTTCACAATTATTATATTATTTACAGATGATTATGAATACGTGCTTAGAAAAAGCAGTAATGCTTAGGGAGACTATATGTGTATAGACACATGGGTGTCTATACACAAAATTTGAAAATAAGGTAAAACCTATGTAATTATCAATATAAATCAAAATCACTCAAATTTATTGTCATAATCGTTTAAGATTTTTTATATCGTAATCCAAATAGTCATTTCATGTATATAGGTTATATAAAGACTACTTACATACAGAGGTGTATGGAATCTGTAATGATCAATGACATGACATGGTTCCAAACAGCTGAGTTTTTAACTAATTATTTTCAGATATACAATTATAAACTGAATGTAATTTAGTTGTGTAATTATTTCTTTTGCAGTCAAGCATTCCAAGATTTGCAAAGTTGAAGCTTACAACTGCGAACAAAACAATTCTGGGGAAACGTGATGACTTTGGAAAAGAACATGACAAAGTAAGTTGCTGTTACAAAATTGTTTTATTTCTAGCATAGATGCACAAAAATACTATTTTGTGTTAAAAATAATGGATGAGAGTGATTAATGTTTAGACGTCGCTCTGCATGAACCTCATTTTTAAAACTAATTTATTGAAAAGTCTATGAATAAAAAATTGTAGTGCATGGGAATATTTTATTCATTCATTCAGGCAATCATTAATTAATTTGTTGTTTAATTTTTTCAGGTTCTCTGGGATTCAAAACATTCCATATCCATTGAAAACACCTTTGTAAACTTTCAATATTCTTGAAGGGACCAAAATGAATAACACGGCTCACACCTTTACAATCAACCCCCATTCCGAAGGCTATAGTTGCAATCAGCACACGTACATAACCATTTTCAATGCTGAAAGAGTTTAAAATCTTTTGCTTGTTAGCTGATGGGGTACATGAATGTAGCATTTCAATTAGTGGTCCTGTGGGATCACCTGCACACATAAGATCTTTGCCAAGAAGTCCTCGTAAAGTACCATATATTAAAGAGCATTGACTTATTGTTTGACAATAAATTATAGTTCTGCTGCAGTTGTTTCTTTTTTCTTTTAATTCTTGAATTACAATCATCCAGAAATATGTTTCTATTTCAAAATCTTTGGGCATATACTCAACTGAATATGTTATATTTTCCTTGTTAGGGCTTTGGAATATTATGTGAGGGTTTTTAAGCCTGAGAATGTTGAAGATTGTTTTCCTTGTAGACTTCGTGGCAGTTGCAGTTAGAGCTATTATTACTGAATTTGGTGCTAGTGACCGCAATTGATTTAATCTTGAATAAGCTTCTCTGAATGGTGCCAGCTTCTTGTTCAGCGAGGTACCCCTAAAATGAAATAGAAAAAAGTATATTTTAACTAATTGATGAATATTAATGAAACGGAAAAATAGTCACTTGTATACGTTGTTTTTTATTCAATCTGATCTTTTAATGTCAGTATTTACTAGTAAAACTAGTGGGGAGCTTGGGTTAAGAGTTCTGTGGTCTTTCCATTTCAAAAAAGAATAAAAATCGATCAATGAAAACAAATTTCCTAAAAGGAACTGAATAAGTTCTACGTGGTCATCACGACTGTACAACATACTGTCGACATTAAACGTTCTCAAGATAAGCTTAATTATTATTCTTTAGTGAAACTGAAAAAAATGAGACTTACCATTGCTTTATAACGTGTGCTTCATCAATGGCTATTGCATGTAGATTTTTTGTATCACTTTATTTTGAAGCATCGATCGCCAACGCTCATTTGTTAGCCAAGCTTCTTCATAAACTAACGAAAATTTTCCTTGTTCGATATCCTGCTTGACGCTTTCATCCTCAATATCACTGATCCTGATAGCACTTATTCCAAGGCTATTTAAATGGTTAACTTGATCTTTGATTAGGTTCAACAATGGAGAAATTACCACAACGAAGCTGCCGATTGTTGATTGAAACATTAGATCGTATATGCAAGGTAAAGCTTGAAAAATCAACGACTTTCCGAACTCAGTCGGCAAATTTACAAAAACATTTTGCTTATCAATTACTATCTTCTGTATCGCTTCCTTTTGGTGATCGTTCAAACTTGTTATTCGGAATTTTTTAGCAGCTATCTGAAAGCACTCTTCTAGCGACGCCATCTTGTTTCACAGCTTGAGATTTTGGCGCGAACAGCTTCTGATTTTCGAGAGCTGAGCCGTGATTGGTCAATCAATGGAAAGGAATGTTGCACTCGGGTAAGCATACGTTACTTGGGGATCTTAGCGTTGCGTGACACAAGTGACGTATGCGAGGGAGACTAAGCTGAATGTTGCTATTGTTATTATGTGCACTAATGTGAATCAAATCAATTTTCGTAACAATTGGTCGGCCAGAGTCTCAATAGTAACGATCTCATGGGTTGCCTATTGATCGCAAACCTTTTCTTTTCGTGTCGTTTTGAAAAGTCTCCTTGGAGACTGGGTTTTAAATGGCCTTATTCTGAACTTTTTTGAAGTTTTCAGAAAACTTACACCTGTCATGATTGACGATCTTTGTGAAAGGCTATAGAGAACTCCAAAAAATGATAAGTAAAACAATATTGATCGACTACAGAAAGTACAGAATTTCGCAGCCCGCCTCGTCACAGGAGCAAAGAAATACGACCACATAACTCATGTCCTGAAAGACCTTCAGTGGTTACCAGTTGCTCAACAACTAGAGATCAGAGACGCTAACATGACATTCACATGTATCAAGGGACAAGCTCCACCTTATTTAAAAGAGAAGTTTACAAAAAGAACAGATGTTCATTCAAGAAACACAAGAAATAAAAGCAAACTTCAAATCCCTCTGTGCAGAACAGCTACAGCACAGCGATCTTTTGAATACAGAGCAGTCAAATTATGGAACAATCTTACTCTTAACATAACTCAAATAAACAATTTTTCAACATTCAAAAAAGCAATTAAAGAACGTGCCTTGACAAATTTTGTAGATAATAATTAAAGAATCGAACAATATTTCATACTTTTAAATTATAAATATTTATATGATATATATTCTTTTTAGCTTTTACCGTTGTATTGATATATGTATATAGTTATAAGTATTATATTTAATTTTAGATGGTTACATGTAAATGAAAGCTGAAAAGCCATTAGTGGAGTTTTTCATTTAAGTTATTATTTTTTTTTAAGTTTCTGTTGATGTTTTCGCCAATAATGTCAAACTTATTTCTATTTTTACTGCTGTGTTTTTTTTCTTCTTTACTCTGAAACCTCTTTGCTTAGAATCGGCGATAAAATATTACTGCATTGTACCGATATTCTTACACCAAACCTTTTTAGTTAGTCTTTGATAAATTATTTATACTGTAAAAACTATTTGTTGCATGTGGTTTAACGTGCCCTTTCATTTCAATCACAGAACCTCGTCGAATCCCAGTTGTAGATCTTGGTTTTGCTATAAGTGCAGCTTCATCAAACGCAGACGAAACACTGAAGCACATGAAAGACATCATCGCCAGTGTGGTCACGAGGTATGGTACCAATCGCATACGCTATGCATTGATGACGTATGACGATGACGCGAAGACTACGATATCATTCATGGACAAAATAACCGACCCTGCACAGCTTACGCCGTTTATCAACGTCCTGTCTAAAAGTCCTGGACCATCGAATATTGAAAAAGCTTTTATTGAAGGTAAGCGTGCAACGACCTAGTTGGGATCAGGAAATACTGTATTCTATGCTACTAGTTTTATTCATAATTTGAATGTTTTTTGCTTATTTTTACCCTGTTCTGTTTCTCGTCTTTTATTTGCACTTTAAAACATTTTGTTTCTAAACAAAGATTTTGTTGCCACTACAGCCTGCATGTGATACTTTGTTTTAGCTCTTGTTTACAGTAATTGTCTGACAACTTTCAATGTCGCAATAATTCTGAACCCTTTCGTCTGCGATCGTAGCTTGTTGGGATTTTTTTTCAAATTTTGACTTTGATTTAAACCTTCATTTCTGTTCATATTATGTGTATATCTATACCAACACTGAAGGACCCTGTTGAGGTATGAGTTACAGACAGATAACATAACATTCTGAACATGATTATCATACTGAATCAATTTCCAGGTAAAAAGTTATTCGACAGTGATGCTGTTCGTCCAGACGCCAACAAAGTACTGGTATTAATCACAGACACCAAATCAACTGGAGATCCAGGAAGAGAGAAACAAGCCAAACAACAAATAGAAAAAGATGGTGTTGTACTTATAGTGGTGGGCGTCGGTAAGCAAGTTGGTGATAGTGACCTCAAGGACAAACCCACTTCACCAGGACACCAGTTAAATACTACGACTGATGAAGATCCTAAAGAAACGGCGGATAATATAATTGATGCCATTAATAAAGGTAGGAGAGAGGGGGAAATACAATACAACAGCCTTTTTACGTCGAGAACATTGGGCAACAACTCCTCCTTTTTCATTTATGTCTCTTGTTATTTGTAGATTTTTCCGTTTTCTTTGTATACTTGTCAGTCGTTGCGTTGATTTTCTTTGACTTGCTCCTTAACGTAGAAAATTTCAGCTTTCAGATATATTTCTGCTGTGCTGAAAATACGTTCATTAATTTATATATATATTTTTTGTTGCGTGGTTTTATTGATGGCTTTATTTTATCCTATTATCATTTGTTTTGTTTTAATGCCATTGTGTACTTTCGTCTCTATTTTTTTAATGTACGTTCGCTTGTTTGTTACAAGTGTGTCTTTGTTTGTTCCAGTTCGTTTATTAACATTTTAAATCAAACTGAGCTCTTTTGTATGCATTTGTGTTTGCCTTTGTTTGATTGCGTTTCCTTTTTTATTGTAACACATTTCTATCCCTGACGATGGCTCCGAAGGTCGAAAGCGAGGACAAACATTTATTAAAATTAATATTGGATGAAACAAAAAAACAGCTTTCATGCTGTCTGGCATAAGCAATTAGGTGTTTGCATATTCTCCAGATCCTCTTGAGTTCATGGTTGTTGACATTGGATTCGTTCTGAGCGCGTCATCAGTTAACGCAGACACCACCCACAAACTCATAAAAGACGCCATCAAATCGATCGGTAGGGCCTACTTCTCCAAAAACGTGCGTTACGGAATCGTGGTATTCGGATCACAAGCTAAAACTGTACTAGAATTCGGTGAGGTACTTCCAAGTATCGGCATTTTCACAATGAAGATCGATGCCATCCAAAGAGAATCCGGTCCTCCTGATATGCTAAAAGCACTTCAAGCAGGAAAAGAATTGTTTGAGAGAAGAGGATCAAGACCACATTCCAGGAAATTCCTGGTAGTTATTCTAGATAACCGTGTCAAGCAGATGGTTGCCAAGATGGGCCCCGAAGCTAAGAAACTGGAGATGTCTGGTATCCGTGTGTTACCGGTCGCAGTAGGAGAATATACGTATCCGTTTCAACTGCAGTCAATAACTCCATTAGTGGATAATATCCTAAAAGTTCCAAAGACGGAAGATCCTACGATGCTTGGGGAAAAGATCGTTGATAAAATCCAGAAAAGTAAGATTATGACTAAGTGATAGACCAGTCAGGTTGTATTATTGTTTTCTTCGTTTTGAAATGAATTGTTCAGAGGCGGATCCAAGGGGAGGCCGGCTGTGACCACCCCCCCCCCCCCCCCCATCCTTTGATATATCTTTATAGATAATTCTTTTACTTTGTTATTGATTATCAATCATTTTTTAACAGGATTCTGGATCCGTCCCTGTTGTTGTTATTACTGTCTTTGCAGTTATCAATACCTTTTTTTTGTCAGAAACGATCACGTTGTTGTTATGGACGGACCATTAGATATTTGACGAGGGGGGGGGGGGGGGGGGGGAGGGTTTGGGCGAATACCAAAAAAAAATTCGAGCAAAGTCTTAAACAGAGTAAAAAATCGTGCAATGCAGATGTGCCCCTCTCCCCTCAAATATCTAATGGTCCGTCCCTTAACAAGTTGCATATGTTGTTGTTGTTATTGTAATGTTTCTAATAAAGTCGTATTCTTATGAGTGGGAAACAGTACCGTACCGTATGGTAACCCTAATTTATAAGAAAACATTCGAATTGCTTGCCGTATTGTAGTGGTATCGTAACCGTACCGTTTCCCACTCATGCGAAAACGACTCTAATGTTAGCAAACTCACCATTCTTGCTATTATATACTCTAAAAAAACGTTATTATCATCATCATTTTCATCGTCATTTCTTCACAGACCTTAAAATACCGATGGTACCAGAAGTAAATCTGGTCTTTGCAATAACGGCAGCTTCAACAGAATCCGACCAAACCTATAGTCAAATCAAATCGGTGGTTGATTCAATCATCAGCACGTACACATTTGACTGGATTCGCTATGGAGTAATCCAGTATGGAGCTGATGCTAAAGTCATCGTCGATTTGACCACATTCCTTCCAAATTACGACGTGTTGCGATCTCTTATTAGTGGATTCTCTAAACCTTCGGGTACACCAGCAGTTCAAAAGGTAATACATGTCATATATTAAATCAAGTGAAGTCAAGTTTATTGATGATTCTAAGATGTGCAAGAATATTTAGACGACAATTCATCTGCAAATGGCGCAAGTGCTAATCTAATACAGGCGATTAATGTTTACAATGATTACAAATTGAGCTAGGACTAATTTAAATAAAATACGATTATAGTCTATTATATTTACAATACATTGAAAAGAAAGACAACAACAGCAACGACAAACAAGGACAAAAAAAGAGAAGGAAAAAAAGAGAAAAAAAACATTAACTATTTAATTAATATATGGGTTCCAATTGCAAAACACACGAACAATTAAAAACTGATTTTCAAAACATACTTATGTGCATCCGGCAACCACTGTTTATTGATTTTAATTTACATAAAACTTGGAACTCTAGATGTTGTTGTCATTTTTTTTCTCTTTTTTCTTTTTTTTTTTTTGATCGGCAAGACACAGATGAATAAGCACATATCAAATTTCCAGTTCCTACTGTAATTTAATTTGACAGTTCTCAGCCCAATAACATCTCACTTTTTTTTCTTATTTTCAATTTGGATTGAGAACATAAATACGAATCAGGACGATTTTCTGTACATTATAACGAGAATACTTGGAGGCCATCAATACCCATTGAAGAAATTTTTAATATAACATAGCATCAAAGCATAGCACATTTTAATAACAAAGACAAATGTCACCGATCAAATAATATTGAGACAATCAGATCGTGTCATCGTTTTTCTACGATGTGAAACGTTACATCCATTTTCGTTGTGGTGCGATCCTCAGAGCTAAAAGTCTCGTCTAGGAACTGGCATTTTAGTGGACGTCAATCATAAAGCAGACAAAGTGTGAGGCAGACTGTCGCGTTTGTTTCACAATGAGCATTTTGTGGGATTCCTGATTGACGTTTACCGAAACGCCAGGTTCTAGTCGGAACTTTTAGCCTAGAGGATCGCACGAAAATAGTTGTAATAAAAGGTGCCCACGTCAAATTCTGAATCTTATTTTTATTTCAGGCACTTGAACAAGCGAAGGTTCTTTTTGATGCAGAGTCTAATCGACCCAATGCTAGAAATGTACTAGTTGTATTCAACGATAAGAAGTCAAGTAATTCACAAGGAGAAATCATAAGAGCAGCGAAGCCCCTTGAGAATGATGGCGTCAAGGTCATTCCTGTTGCTATTGGTAACGAGGTGGATAAGGATGAACTTGAACTCATGACACCTGAGAAGAAGAATGTAATAAGAGGAACCAATAAGGAAGATCCTGTCCAGTTTGGAAAGAGGATCATGACTAAGGTCTTCCAAAGTAAGTAAAATTAAAATCTAAAGGAAGTAATTTCCTATTCAGTGAATGAGTAATTTTTTTTTCATTTTTGAATTTTTATGCTGACATTTCTTATATTGATATGTAGATAAGCGGATTATGTTTTTAGAATTCTTTTGGTTTCGTTTCTTTTGGTTTCTTTTCTTTTCTTTTCTTTTCTTTTCTTTTCTTTTCTTTTCTTTTCTTATCTTTTCTTATCTTTTCTTTTCTTATCTTTTCTTTTCTTTTCTTTTTTTCTTTTCTTTTCTTTTCTTTTCTTTTCATTTCTTTTCTTTTCTTTCGTGTCCTTTTTAAATCAATTTACAATGTTTGAAAATTATATATTTAATAATGTACTTACCTCAATAAAGATTTGAGTTAGTTGAATAATGAATGTAGAGGTAGTGAGTATGAGAGAGCAGATGAAGAACCACTCAGTGGATATGCTGCAATACAAAAAAGAGATTACTATTATTCATTTTGAATAAAAGTGTCGTGAAATGAAGAAAATTAACAATTCTATTTTTTTGGTCTTTTAGAATTCCATTACGTTCCCGAATTAGATCTTGCCTTTGCAATCCAAGCATCCACCATAAATGCAGCAAAAACATTTTCTCAAATAAAAGATACGATAAACACGATTATTGAACGATACGGTTCCAAGAAAATCCACTATGCCATTATCGTCTATGGAGCCAACCCAGCTACTCATCTTAACTTTGGAGAAAGTAGCCGATTCACCGATGATGAATCATTGAAGAAGTACATTACTATGTTAACGATAGCTGTCGGTGAGCCTGCAGTCGATAAAGCTTTACAGGAAGGCAAGAAGATCTTTGAAAGCTCATCTGCGCGTCCTAAAGCACTAAAGGTAGGTACTACCTCTTTGAAGTATTAGTTGTTTTGCTTGGGTTTCAGACTTTTAGTCATTGCCATGTTTATCGTCCATGATATTAAGAGTGAAAGGTCTGAACCCACGTACGATCGATGATAATTAAAGCTGATCGTCTGCGTGTGAATAGTCTTTACAAAGCCTGTTTGTGCCGTCTGACGTTTCTTGAACTCGCGCATGTCTCCCGAAACTTCAGGCTTCAGAAACACTCTTTCTCAAACCTTTTTGTGACTGTATTTTTTAATGACCCACGAGCTGTCCATTATATTTCAAACCAGAAACAAATGCAGGACCTCATTCTGGTAAAACAGGCTTGTAGACAATGGCATCTTGCATCATTATATAACTCGTTTTGGAAATTTAAAAAAAATATATAATAATGAGTACAATTATTATATATTTTTTCAAGGTTCTTGTGGTTATCCATGATAAACGGTCCACGTCTGCTCTTGATGATGTGAAAGACAAGTCACGTGATCTTGAAGATGACGGTATTGAGGTTATTTCTGTTGGAATTGGCGACGAAGTGAATCCTGTTGAGATGGGTGCAATGACTCCACATACTGATAACATCATTGCAAAAAAGAAACCTGTTGATCCTAACAGTTTGGCTGAAGAGATCATGAAAAAGGCATTAAAGGGTAGGAATATACACTTTAATCTTGGTATTTTACTTAAGGTTACAGGAAGGGTTCACGGGGTCTTTTCGTAAAAACAGCCAGCGCTTCGGATCGTGTGCAATTTGAATCAATTATATGTCATTTCAAAGCTGAATAACTGAAGAATATGACAAGGTTTTTATATTCAAAATGGAAAAAGATCGCGAGTTTTAGCGCTGCGAGTGAAAAGTGAGTCATCGTTTTGTTAGAAAAGAATTGGAATAACTCTATCATCATAGTTAGGATTTATCCATATTTTTTTAATTTGTTTGGACTTCTATAGAGTGCAAACATTAAACGCGTGCAACATTAATACCACTAAAAAGTGTTGTTTTATGCTAATTCTGTTGTTTTCTTTGATTTAATTGGTAGTATTTACTCCTGAATAGCGAGAACTGTTGCACACCTAAAAACGGACTCGTTCCGATCTAAACTGTGCTCCGTGATGAGTAATTTGGTGTTTTTTTTTTGTGCATGTTGTTATTGTCGTGGTAATGGTAGTGCCCTCGCACAACCAAGTCGATTACGTTGAGCTGCGTCATACGCAATTCAGGTTCAAGGTGCAAGTTAGGGCGATAGGCACCAATATGTAATTTATTTATTTTATTTTTAGTTACGTTTTATATAATTGTTAATTACTACCATATTGATTTTAGGCAAGAAGGATAATGAATGAGAAATGTTATATAATCTACACACAGTAGCCCATTCAACCGCTGGCTGATTTCAAGAGGAGCACAGTCTGAAAACAACAATGAAACAGAATGTATCTTAATGTTTTTTTGCGAAAGGGAATAAACATTGACTTTCTCCAATCACTTTGAACTTCAAATTTAAAACCAATTGGATGTCACATTTTATTACATCCTTGAGATTTTTGTAATACGATATGGTATATGTTATTATTATTGTTTATCATAATTAACATTGTGTTTAACGTATTGACTGTTTCTGTAAATCTGTTGCAGTCCGACGTAAAATCCCTAAAGTCGACTTGGCTTTTACAATCAGCGCATCGTCGTCAAGCTCACTCGAGTCGTTCCAATACATGAAAGACATCATCAAGTATATAATCGATAAATATGGCACTAACCGAATCCACTATTCCCTGATCATCTATGGCGACGAACCTTCCATTAGAATAACATTCAAGGATAAAATGACCAACGCACAACAGCTCAAGGCTTTCTTACAATCGATGCCAAGGTATGCTTCTGGATCAAATCTTGTGAAGGCAATTAGAGCTACGAAGACTTTGTTTGACGATAACGCTGTACGACCTGATGCTCGTAAGGTTGCTGTGTTTATGACAGATGCTAATGGAAGTGGTGATAAGGAGAAGGCGAAGAGTGCGGCGGTTGACTTAGAGAACAGCGACATCGAGGTAAGAATTGCCATTTAGAATTAAACCGAGCAATTTACGTTTGGCTCTCTTCGTTATACTTTTCTATTGATTGCTTTAAACTTGTTTTGATTTTGCTATGCAATTCTTCCATCACATTTCTTGACATTCCTGTTTTTGCTCTTGATTATTCGTTCTTAGGTTTTGATCTCTCATCTCTCCTTTCTATCTTTCATTTCGTCTCTTGCTTCACCTGTCCATCTCGCCTAGCATTCACCTTTTCTCCAAAACGTCTGAAATATTGTCAAACCATAACTCTGTATGAAGTGCTATTTTACGTGCAAATGTTTGGATTAAGGAAGTAACATAGAGTCGTTTTCGTATGAGTGTGAAACAGGATTCTATTGTAACCGTAGTTCCTAAGAAAACATTCGAATTTTCCTCCGTATCGTGGCGATGTCGTAGATGTACCGTTTCCCACTTATACGAAAACGACTCTATGTGACAAACTGTACTTTACTATTTATAGGTTATCACTGTTGCTATCGGTGACGAAGTTGACAAGGATGACTTAGTCGATGTGACGCCCAAGAAAGACAATGCCCTAAATGCTACAACTAAAGACAAACCATCCGACGTGGGAGAAGAAATTATCAAGCGTCTAAAACAAGGTTTGAAACAAATTGAATAACGATAATGTAAAAAGTAGGTAATCCCAATAGCGGACCTTCAATTAAGAGTCCTGTTCCAACGTAAAACAGTTTAGGGAGAGCTAACGATCTTGAAACTTGAATTTTTCCATATACACTCAAATTTCTAGATGTCCAAATATTGAGAACACTCTTAAAATTATGAAGTACCTTCTCTAAATTATTTGTATAGTGAATGTGTTTATCATGAGAAAAATAGATACCAAGAATCTTAGTACCATTGGTGTCAAAATCAATGTATTTTATACCAGCCTGTTTAACAGAATCCTCATCTTTTTTCCTGCTATCCAACCCCTCCGATTTTTTCCTGTAATGACGAAAAAGCAGAAAAATTTTTCAGAACTTTCAACACCTCTTGTAAGGAGTATTTTTCTCTAAGAAAGAAGGTGGTATCGTCTGTCTCTTTGTTTTGTTTTTGACTTCAGTTTTGTTGTTGTCGTTCATTGTTGTCTTGGAAGTAATTGTCCTTTTTACTATGTCATTGTGTATGTAATAATTATTATACTGAGTTTTTCTTTGAAGTCTGTAGTAATCTATTAATGTCAATATTTTTTTTTCAAATTTCTTGTATATTTAAATTACTAAAGTAGAACAATATAATGAAAATATTGTTATGTATATTGTGAAAAACACACATCAATGTAAATAAAATTAGTTAAAAAAAGACGATGAATCAATCATTCCTTTATTCGTTCACTATCAAATATTAACATTGGCAAGAACAAAAAACGAGTAAACTGTGTGATCACTGTGCAAATAGTATTTAGAAATAATGTTTTCAATGTCAGACGTTTCGAATTCAGCAACACAAAATGTACACAGCAATCAAACTATCCACTGAACAAGAAATTAAAAAAAAACATGATCAAACAAAACATCTACAACGAACAAGCAACCAAATTATTAACCTTGAAAAATCTCAAATAGATAATAGATATTGTCAACGTTTTATGACTTTTTTCTTTCAGAACCTTTAGAAACAGTGGAAATTGACCTTGGCTTTGCCATCAGTGCAACCTCAATTAATGCAAATTCCATTTTCAAACTGATGAAAGACACTCTACAGACGATTGTTTCCACACTTGGAACTGACAATGTTCACTATAGTGTCATAGTATTTGGCAGGACAGCTTCTTTAGTCACTAGCTTCAATGATAAGTTCCCTGACAAAGATTCTCTTGTGAAGAAACTATCAGGACTCAGAAGTTCTCCAGGTGCTTTCTATGAATATGAACGATTTGGCCATGTATTTGTTTTCAGGGTTCTTGCTACTCGAAATTTTTGAAAAGCCCTTAAATTGAAAAACATTTTTAGGTGCACTCCCGGATCCCTTAAAAATTGAACTCATACCGAAAACTCCTGGAAAACACCTTAAATTCAATACATGAAAAAAAAAAAAAAAAAAAAAAAAAAAAAAAAAAAAACAGGAATTTCATGTTCAAATTGTAGCACGAATCCTTTGCATTATTTATGTTAGGCATTATCAATTTTGCTACTGATCTGTTCAGATATTTGCTTGACTGCACTTGATTTTCCCTTATTATACATTTTCCCGCATTATACACTTAATCAAAGTCTAGTCAATCTTGTTTTTCCTGTTAAAAATGGATGACGTGTTTAACAAGGATTACTTGCAAAAGTTGGCTTCTCAATACACTAGCAATCACACAAACCATTATCTATACTAATGCCAATTTTATATCATGTTGAGAAATACTCTTGTTAGATGAAATGTCCCGCTATCGATAATAAAATTAGCACACTACTAAAATTTATAATTAACGCAACTTTTTTGGTCCAAGGTGTTGCTGACATAAAATCGGCAATAGAGCTAGCTGGTAGAGCTTTCAAAGGCTCAGGCTCACGAGACAAAGCCAGGAAAATCCTAGTCGTAATCGTTGACAATAAATCTGGAAATCGTAAAAAAGACATCAGAAGTGCTGCTAAGTCATTGGAAGAGGAAATGGTTCGCATTATTCCAGTAGCTATTGGTAGATATGCAGATCCCCTTGAACTAGTGGAGACTTCGCCTTTGAAAGAAGCTCTGGTAAAAGTGCCATCTTCAGAAAGGCCAAAACCACTTGCTAAGAAAATACTGGACAAGTTGAGAAAAAGTAAGTTTATACATAAATAAATAGTGTATTGAACTGTGATTTTATCTTAAAATCTACAACGATATTGAAGAGCCATCAAATGGATAAACAGAAATAATAACCAGTATTAGTAGTAGTTGTGGTAACATATCTATTCAATCAATTGTTGTAATCGTTTAAAACATATCTAAATTGAAAACGTAGTCAAGGCATTGTATCAAATTGACTGACACTTCAAACTGCTAGTCTCAAGTATAACAATTCATAACTTATATGCTACGTTATTTGTTCAAATATCTTCTACATGCTTTCATGCGATTGGCCTATAAATGATTCTGAAGGTACATTAATGGAAGCAAATTCAGTTGTCAGCTGCAGATTAAGTTTCAGATTTAGTCTACTTCAACAGTTATATTTCTTTCATATATTCAGATGTTGACTTTGTCGACGTCCCAGAAGCTGATTTAGTATTCGCCATTAGTGCAGCTGCATCAAACTCTGACCAAAACTTCCTAAAGATGCGAAATATCATCAAAGCAATGGTTGATAGATACTCAATGGGAAAAATGCGGTACTCTGTAGTCTCGTACGGTCCTACCGCTTCAGAGAGATTGGCATTTAGAGATGAGTTTGTTAGCGATGATGATCTCAAGACGATTATTGATACAATAACCAGGGTGTCTGGTAGTCCGAGTATAAAGGCAGCTCTTGATGCTGGAAGAAAGATATTCAAGGATGACAACAAAAGACCCAATGCCAAAAAGGTAAAGTTGAACAATTCTCTTTTTCACTGATCTTTAATATGATTAAAACTCCCTCTTCTTGACAATGCGCGGATATTGCCAAAACATGACAAAAATGTTGTCTACGTTTGTGGTTGCCGAATTGATTGACTTACAAGGTATAATTAAATACATCACAGTCAAGTACAGACATAACATTTCACACAATGACATAAATAAGAAAGTACAGTTGCATGTTGGCCGTTTTCTCTAGATGAGGTCATCCGCCCTATGACAGGTTTTGTTTTTAGTCCTGCTGGATGACATGCCACCCTCTTCACTAACTTGAGGTTAGGGACTCAGCCGGTTTAGTCGGCGACAACCCGACCATGAGCCAGGTTGTACTGGGTTACAATGTTACCAGTAGCAGGTAACATTCAAAGACGATGCTCTTGTAAATGTTTACAATATGTGAGCGAGGTAATGAAGATTCATGTCTGTCTTACATCGATCTACAGATACTGATCATCATCTCCGACAAAAGCTCAGTAAACACACCAAAAGAAATCGAACTTGCTGCGGAACCGTTAGAACAGTCTAAGATTAGAGTCGTAGGTGTGGCTCTTGGAAACCAAGGCAATAGCCAAGAATTAGAGAAAACAACTCCAGAAAAGGGAAATGTCATCAAAGCACCTGAAGACGAAGATCCTAAAAAGACCATGGAAGACATCGCAAGAATTGCTTTTAAAAGTAAGAGAGTGTTTATTTTAGTAGAGTAACTCATTACATCAATCTCTAATATTAATTCATTTACGCTAAGATTCTTTAAAACAAGTCGTTAAACCTAACCAGCAGCTATTTGCAGGTTTATAGAGTCGTTTGGTACAAGTAGGAAACAATACTGTTTTTTTCATGTCATGTCCTTTGACGGACAAAACATTAACGTACATTACAGTAGTGTCTTCGTGTACATGTATGTTTCTAACAAGGTTATTTGTTCTTCTCTAGAAACACCCATTGTCCCAAAGATCGACTTAGGGTTTGCCTTCACTGCCGCTTCAACCAACGCAGATGAGACATTTTCTCTCATGAAAGATACAATGAAATACATCGTTGACACTCACGGCCAGAAGCGACTTCACTTTGCATTCATAGTTTTCGGAGACTCACCAACTACACTTCTCAACTTCGACCGCAGCGTTCCATCGGATGCTGAATTACTTCGAACAATCGAACGAATTCGTAGAAGCGCTGGCAACCCAGACATGGCTAAAGGACTTGAAGAAGCAAAGAGTGCTTTCTTAAAGTCGGGTTCCAGACCTGATGCTGATAAAGTACTAGTGTTGATGGTTGATCGTAAGTCGGTTAATAGCCAGAGTGAGTTGGAAAACAAGGCCAAGGGTCTTCAAGACAGAGATATTAAGGTGATTCCAGTGCTAGTGGGCAGTGAGGTGGATCCTGGCGAAGGCGCTGCCCTAACGCCTAATAAAGGAGATGTAATCAAAGCGAGAAGAAATACGAAGCCTCAAAACATTGGCCAGCAAATCATTCAAGTCGCTTTGAAAGGTAAATTAATGATGTTTATGTTTCTAGTTCTGAATATATCCCATGATGCTAATAAAATCCATACTCGTTGTCATCTTTGTAAGAATTCCACATGCATTTAGCTACCCCCATTTTCAAGATCAACCTGCCAATACTCAGAATGATCAGGAACTGATAGGACCTTGATAGATTTTTGAATGAATCAATTAATTTACTTTGTCATTTCTGGTTTGTATATATGAAAGCAATTGCAAATATTTACTGATAATAGCTTATGTTTAACGGAGACCTCCTTTTACAGGAAAGACTGATTATTTAGCTTCAGCATCGCCTTTTATATTCATGTATATATTTTGTAGAATTTATTTAGATATTCATTCGAACATGCATTACTTCAACGAACAATTTTGTCGATTCTTGTTAGGTCCTCAAAAAGTTCCAAAGCTAGACATCGTGTTTGCCCTCAATGCTGACGTCACATCACTCGATAACACATACGACTTCATGAAACGAATTGTCAAGAGCATTGTTACCAAATATGGTACAGAAAGTATACGCTATGGATTGATAGTTTATGGTTCATCCCCATCTGTCAAAATGGGGTTTGACGCTGACCAAAGTGATCCAGATGCTCTAAAGCGTGTAATTGATAGGCTGGGTCCCAGTTCCCGTGGTTCAAATCTTGAGAAGGCGATTAAGGAAGCGGGCAAAATGTTTGAAAGTCGGTTTGTTCGATCGGAAGCAAGCAAAGCACTAGTGCTTATGACGGATAGAAACTCTGATAGTGAGGTATGTGTAGTTTTTATCCTAATATTTTTTATTCGATAGAGATCTTTCGTTTCTTTTGTAACATATGGTTGTGATATATTTTCGTGCAAATCTCTTGTTAGCTTTCTTTCCTAATTGCATGTTTCATTTGTGATTTTGTTACAATGTTTTCTTTGTCTGTATTTCTCAATTGGTGGGTTGGTTGGTTCATTCGTTGGTTGGTTGTTGTTGTTGTTATTGTTTTTTGTTGTTGTTGTTGTTGTTTTTTGTTTATTTGTTTGTTTGTTTTTTGAGCTGATCTTGTTCTTTACCAACATTTGAATCAGGAATCTGCTATCAGAAAGGCAGCCAATGCTCTCAAAGATAAAACCATTCAAGTTGTCGCACTTGCTCTTGGACCTAAAGTCGACCCTGAAGTCCTGAAGGAGACTATTGATCCAGATAATGTGGTTAATGCGACTACTAAAGACAATCCTGCCGATGTTGGTGATAAGCTTATAGACAAAGCTGGAAAAGGTAGCGTGGAATCGTGCAACATTTATTTGTAACATTACATTGATTTTAGACATGGTTGTGAAACAGAACTGTTTTGGAAGCAAACTTGGGCCTTGCCTACTCTTTAACTCTTTAGCTCCAAAATATGTTTTGGCTTTTTTAGGCGTTTGCTTTTGACTTCGATCAAGATTCCTATGTTTTTGTGTTGCCAAACATTGAGCACCAAAATGTGTGATTTTCAACATCTGAAAATAGCGCAAACCCGTGATTGTTTTTTGCATTTTAAAGTTTGAACTGTATGCTTTTGCACAAATTGCTACTGAATGGTTCTTAAAAGTTAACCACATTCCTAGTGTTTGCTTTGAATGGAGATTTATGGCATGAATAACTTGATTCAGGAAGATATGATTTTTTAAATCATGGTGATTTTCTAGGGTCGTATACGACCCGATCTGGAGCGCAAGAGTTAAGGGCTATCTTTAGATATTTCATACAGTGATGAAAAGCATTTCAGACTCTTGTCAAAATTGCATTACAAACAGCGCTTTCTCTATCTTGAAACGTATCATACACAGATCGCATAGGATATACTAAGTTAAATAAAGAACACAGACTTTTCACGAAAAGTATGAATTCGTGAATATGTGCATCTATTCTTTTAAGGAATAGAGTACTAAAGTGATGGCGTAACACACAAAAAAATACGTTTTTCGGAATTTTTGGGTTTGAAAAATATTCTCAGAATGGGCATGAATAATTTTAAATTATGGTGAACATTTTATGAAAATCAAGTGAGTATTGACCGAGATCTGAGCATTTAAAAGTGTTACCATACATTTTCTTTTATTATAACGTCTGTTCGTACCTTTAACCACCAGCGCCAAAACAAAGGAAAATGAACCAATCGCTCATATCTTAGCTAATATTCATTCAATTTTTGTCAAGTTTTCACCATAATTCATATTTTTACTAGCTCGTTCTAAAAAATACCATTAAACAGCAAAAAGCCAGAAAAAAGTTATTTTGTGACGTCACACTTGAGTACTCTATTGCCTTATCTAATTATGACGTCACATCAAAACAAATCTATTGTTTCAACGCTAAGAATCAAGGGCGCTAGAGAAGATACAGCATGTTTAATTCAATTTGAAATAGGCTAAGAATCTATATATAAGAAAAGAACAAAATATACGTTCAAGTGCAAAGCATAATGTGCTAGAGGAAAGCTATTCTTATTCATGTAAACAAACCATGACGTCATAGTGAAATAGGGCAATTGCTAGCTACAATGTGATTTTACGGTCATCTTTATATATATTACACTTGTTATCAATATTTTTGTTTTATTTAGATCCTCTAAAGCACCTCATAGTCGACCTTGGTTTCCTTATAAGTGCAAATTCAGCAGACGCTAAAAAGACCTACCAACTAATGCAAGACACAATCAAAGAAATCATCGATCGTTACGGAAAAACAAATGTACGATACGCTGTCATAGTATATGGAAAAACAACAACAACTGTCACGCATTTCAGGGAGTTTATACCAACTCTTGGTCTTTTGAAAGAACGAATTGAAACAGCACCAAGATCAACTGGTGGTTCGGCTTTGGATAAGGGTTTGGATGAAGCAAAGATGGTATTTGAGAAATGGAGTACTCGTGTTAATGCGAAGAAAATCCTGGTTGTGATCACTGATAGTGAGTCTGGTGTTGCCAAGAATGACATCAGGTATGCCGGGAAAAATGAAAAAAAAAATAAAATGATTAAAACGGAAGAAGGTAAGGTCTAGAAAATTACAATAAACAGAAGGCTGTACAAATGTAAGAGGGAACGGGAAGAGAGAAAGCTAAATAATGATGATAATAATAATAATAATAAAAAGATATTTTCCAAGCAAACTTGAGTCAAAAACGAAAGATAGACGTGCTACACACAACTAAACTCTTTAAATTGACATCTGCAGATCTGCCGCTAAGCCATTGGCAGATGAAATGGATGTTATTATAATACCAGTTGGTGTTGGAAATCAAGTGGGAATGCGTGACTTAGAAAATGTCACGCCATACAAGAGAAATATCATCCAAGTACCCAATGGTGAAATCCCAAAAACCCTAGCCGAGAAAATCGTCAACAACATCAAAGCAGGTATTCCAAATGTTTTTCTATTCTTAAAAAAAAGAGACAAACTGCAGCCCGGTTGGCTTAGTTGGTTGAGCGCCGGTCTATTGAGCGGGAGGTCTCAGGTACGATCCCCGTGGCCGGACCAACACTCAGGGTTTTTAAAAAAATTTAGGAGAAATTGCTACCTTTGTAATTTATCTGCAAATGGTTAGAATCTCGCGTCTTCTCGAAAAAGGAAGTTACGCCTGAGTTCCATGATGTACTAGCCTCGTAGAGGGCAAAGTATCATATTGTTAGTACACCAGTGCCTAGAGCACAAACAATCAAATCAAATTAAGTCAAATCAAATCAAATCAAGCAATAATTGCTAACAATGGCTGGGGTCATACTTAGAGGCTTAAATAAAGTTAAGCGAAACTTAACTAAATATGACTATAACCCATCTTCTGGTAATCTAACTCTAGTTAGTTGCTATGGTCGTCGGTAGGGTCAAACTATAAAATTTAACAGAAGTCTAGCTATGGTGCATAGCAAGGTAAAACCTCTGTTTACGAAAAACGAGCAATGAGATTCGATCATTTAAACCTGGTTTCCATATAATCGCAAACGATCGAGAACGGTCGCAAACGACCGAAAAAAATCGATTTTGGGAAAGCCAAAGTTTTCGATCCTACGGCCGTTTTTGAACGATTTCGATCGCGATCATATATGGATCGAAAACGGTCGCAGGATTGAAAAACGTTGGTTTCCCTATAATCGAATTTTTTTGCGACCGTTCTCGATCGTTCTCGTTTATATGGAGACCACGAGCTCACGAGCACTTGCATACGGAAAAGCAGACAAGTATTCATTTAACAGTCGTCACAACTTAAGTAACTAAAGTGAGTACATGAATGTGACCACAAGTATACTCGGTTGCCAAAGCTAAATTAAAACGCCAGTTGAAAATACGTCACTAAAATAAAGTTTAATTGTAATTAAACATCTCAGTGTGGCTTTAGCCAACAATTGTAATATCCTCAATTTAAATTTCGATCGACAATATATGAGTCTACTACTTGATTTGCAGTCATTTCAGTTAACTCAGCATACAGTTTTATGAAACTAGTTCATTGACATTGATATTTTCAGCTTTGTCCCAAACGAAAGTACCAGAAATGGATATTGCCTTTGCAATCAATGCCTATGCAGTTGATGCCGTGGAAAACTTCAAGTACATCAAGTCGGTTATGCTGTCAATCATTGACAAATATGGCATGGGTAAAGTGAGTTATGGTGTTATCGTTTATGGAAATGAGCCAAGTATACGGGTGAACTTTAATGAAGATTTCGCAACGGACGAAACACTTAAGAGGTATTTCACAATAACAGTTATTGTCATCATCTTGTTCTTGAAGCAATATTTTTGGTTGCTCGAGTAACCATTTGTTAAGGAAATTCCGTAGTTTTGCACTGCGCATAGTTCTGCGCATGTTTCAAGATTTTTGGTTTCAGGACTTTTATCATGTAATCTAGTCAAATTTGAAAAGTGCTTAAATTAAAAAAATTCCGAAGAATTGCGATATTTTCGTGCGAGAAAACGCGATAATTTTGTAACTCGATCCAGTCCTCAAAAACCTGTTTTTTTAAACAATAAAATGACGATATTTTTCACAATATTTCTCAAACTAGCACGATGACCTATATTTTTTATTTAATTAAATTATTTGTTATAATATAACATCAAATATATCGAAAATTGAGCATAAGTCATCGGGCTAAATTTTGAGAAATTTCCAAAATACTTTCAGCTCAGGGCTTTTTCGAATGAATTAGCAGCTAGCTCGTGCGCACGTGATATTTCGTCAATTTCTTCAAGATCACATTTTTTTATACATCATGAGCTTTTTTCTTTACGTTCTCAAGTCACCAAAATGCATGAGCTTTGACGTCATACTGCGCAAAAACAAAGTCGGTGACCCCCCCTTTTTTGTATTTTCTGAAAGCATTTCTCAAAATTGTTTGTTAGAACGAGTATAACAAATTTTCATCGGGCGGTTTTATTTCTACGGAATTACCTTGATAGTTACCTCTTTTACTATCGTACGAAATTAATAATAATATTAGTTAATATTAATATATTAGTTATTATATGACCGTGAATCTTGGAGTCTGGACACTTGCAAATGGAGCAATATGATTAGTTGTACGCGCTTCCCGGCCGGTTAATATCCCCCTGTATTAGGACCGCGGACCGATCGACTGAGTAGCTGGCTTTTTCACGATTGAACAGCTGATTGTTTTTTACATTTTCAAAACATTTTCATGGGAGAAGAGATCGTTGATGAGAATAAAGACTACGGAAATTCCCATTCGATGTGTTTTTATCATTATTATTATTTTTTTCCGCATTTTTGTGTAGTTTTTCTCCACTTGTTGTTTGTTTACTGTCAAAAACGTCCTGTACAATACAATCGGTCGTCCGAACTTCACAACAAATCACACAATTTGCACAGCAATATCGATCCAGCTTTAGTCGAGAATGCTTAAACAAGAAAGATTGTTTGTTCCATAAGTTTTCTCTCTTTCTTTCTTTGTTGAGAATTTGATGTTAGAGTGTTCCAAAATACATCCAAAGCCGCCACAAAACGACTGCAAGTAATCGCTAAATCCAAACTCGTAAAACTAGACCAAAACGATATAATTTCAAAACAAACCCAAGTTTAAATTATTACTCCTAATTGATAAATAAATCGACAACATATAGAAATGGCATTAATAAAGTGGATTTTTTGTGTTATTGCGAACAAACAACGAACAAATAAGTTTGCTTGACCAAAACTATGCCAAATTCAAGGTTTGGGCTATTCCGACAAAAAGAAAGAAAAACGACCAACAGAAACGATTTGTCAAATCATGGCAGCATTTATTGCATTAAGTTACTTACGTTTTCTTCATTTCCATTGATAATTTGTCCATTTACACATTTTTTCTTGAGAAAAACGTCTTGCTAACTTTCGCACACCGGCCGGCTCCAGCCTGACAGCATTTTCAAGGGTTTGTCAAGGTTTTAGGCCAATCAGCGTGCGACAAATATCGTGATTGATTTAATTTATTTTATTTTTTTCGAAAAAAAAAAGAAAAAAAAAATGTTTTTTAATTAAAAAAGGTCATATAATAAATGCCTTATTAACTGAGCTTGGTCGGTCTGTACAGGAGAATCTTGACATCGGTCGGGTACCAGCTGTACAGACCTCCCGCTCGGTTAATAAGATCTAAATAATTAATATTAATATCAATTAATATTAATATCAAGTAATATTAATATCAATTAATATTAATATCAATTAATATTTATATTAATAAAATATATTAATAATACATTTAAAAATTATATGTAAGTCATATATTTTGATAATATATATTGATGTAAATATTAATATTAATATTGATATTAATAAATATCAATATCTATATTTATTTATTAATATCGTTGATAAGACCACAAGTCAAAATAATATAGTACCATAATCGGTGGATTGGTGCTATCATAAAAAAGCAACCCCGTCGTTACTATTGCTTACATGATTTTCACTATCACAGATGCCCACTGACCAACATTCAGTATAACCACTGACCAATTTATTTATCTCCAAACTATTCCACACTAGTTATATCTCCAGTTTTCCAAGATCTTCCGGAAAACCATCACTCCACAAAGCCCTCAACACAGTTCGTAAACTATTCCAGTTGTCAAGTAGGCCAATGGCAAAGAAGATTCTCGTAATATTCTCGGATGCAAGGTCCGTAAGCGACCCTAATGACGTCATTCAATCCGCTAAGGCTGTACAAGAAGATAATATCCATGTGATCGCTGTACCACTCGGCAACACAGGAAGCCCTGATGAGCTAAAGCTAACCACTTCTGACAAGGACGATGTTCTGCCTACTAAGAAGAGCGACGATCCAAAAGATGTGAGGGAGATTATTTTGGACAGGATATTTAACCGTAAGCTTATTTTACCACGTTGATTTCACAATAACCATAATACTTTGTTTGTTTGTTTATTTTTGTTTTTTGTTTTTGTTCTTGTTTGTTGTTTTTTGGGGAAGGGGGGTAGGTTTTGCCACCCTCCCCCCGAAAAAAAGGAAAAGATAATCAGTAAAAGAAGCTTGTTGGTCTTCGTAATGATTATCCAGAAAAAAAGATATCTCTTGTCACTTAGTATTGCAATTTTCCTTGTTTTAGGTAAACCACTAATACCCGAACTGGACTTAGTATTTGCAATCAGCGCCACATCCTCTAATCCGGAGAAGACATTCAACAAAATGAAAGAGGTTATATACTCTATCATTGACAATTATGGATCCAGCAAAATTCATTACGGATTTGTAGTATTTGGTTCAGGTAGTACAATTTCCAACGCGTTCGATAATAAGCAGCCTAACGATTTACAACTAAAAAGTATTATAACAAATACTCAACGAGCCGGGGGTCCTGTGCAACTGGACAATCTTTTGACAAAAGTAAAAGGAATGTACAACTCTCACAGCCATTCTAAAGCCAAAAAAGTGCTGGTTGTAATGCTGGATAACAAAGCTATTACCTCACCCAGCGATATCAATTCGAATGCCAACGAACTGATGGATAAGAATGTAAAGGTTGTTCTCGTTGCTATTGGTAACGATGCTGATCCTAAGCAATTGGAGAAAGCAACTGATGACGAGGGGAACGTAATCAAAGACAAAGATATAGCTGACCCTGAAGGACTTGGACAAAAGATTATGGACAGGGCTCTAAAAGGTAGAACAGTAGAGTTTCTTGATTTGAAATGCAGATAAGGCATCTTTGTTGTGTTGGAGAGAAGTCATTTTTATTACATTATTATTATTATTATTATTATTATTATTATTATTATTATCATTATCTTTTTTTTATTTATTTATTTTTTTATTAATCGGATGTTTTTGTTTTATTTTTGTATTTTGTAATCGTTTGTTATTTGCCATTTCTCTTTCTTGGTACTTCTCTTTGACATGACATTTGCATTCAAATATGGAGTCTTGACAATTAAAAATTGTAAGCTACGTTGTCCAGTTGATATGTTATTATATCGTTTCTTTGTTGTAGATACTGTAGACACTCCGGAAATCGATCTGGTATTTGCTCTTAGTGCAGTCGCTTCACGATCAGGTGAAACCTTCAAGAAAATCCAAGGTGTTGTTAACAAAGTAATCACCACTTTTGGGACCAAGAAGGTACGTTATGCTGTAGTCGTCTACGGTAGCACTCCAACAACAGGGGTATCTTTCAATATCCAGTTTCCTGATGTTACATCCCTAAAACGAATGGTCGACGCTCTTCCGAGAAAATCCGGAGGTCCTGCACTTGATCGAGCACTTGGCGAAGTCAAACGACTTTTCCAAGACAGCCGTCCCAATGCCCATAAAGTGTTAGTGATAGTCACCGACAAGAGGTCAAGCTCGAGTGATGAGGATATTAAGCAGGCGGCTGATGAATTGGTTCAGGACAAAGTCAAGATTATAGCAGTAGGAATTGGAAGTGAAGTTGATATGCCGAGACTGGATGACCTGTCTCCTAAGAAAAATGATACTATAAAGGCAAAGGGAGATGAAGACCCAGAGACAATTGGAGGGGATGTCGTGAAGAAAGTATTAGAAGGTGTGCTATAATGTGCTTTAGCATAAATAAGCTAAAGCGTTTAGAAATAATCGAGTTTCATATGTAAATTAAATGCATGCAATGTGTTTTATGATAATGCTTTTATTCCGTGTTGTCGAGGTATTTATGTATTGAAGTGCTGTTTAAAATCGTTCTTTTTGTTTAATTGGGTTGTTAACATGTTTGTTTTGTTGCGCTTGGCCATTGCCATTTTTTTCTCTTTTTGTTCGCGGTGGTATTGTGTTTTGCTTTAGTACCCCACTTTTTGAATGACGTAAGTCTTTAAAGACCTTTGTTTGTTACAGTTTTTGCATGTAAGTTGTGTTGCTCATCTCTTCTTCTAGCCGTCTCTCCAAAACGATCACTAGACATTGCTATTGCTATAAGTACAGTAGGTACAGCTGCCCAAGAAAGCTTCTCCCAAGTCAAAGCCATCATAAAAGAGTTGGTCAACCGACATCCCTTGTCAGACACCAAATATGGAGTAATTCTCTTCAGCGACTACCCATCAACCAAGGCCTACTTTAATGATAAATACTCTAGTGATGATTCATTTAAAAGGATAATAGACACCTTGCCGAGAAGCGTGGGAGGGTCTATTGTTGAGAAGATGCTACTTGAAGCGAAAAAATTGTTTGATAACGGAGCCAGACCTGATTCTAAGAAAGTGTTGGTGATATTCACGGACTCTCCTCCAACAGGTATGGTAGAGAGATTGTGCGTTTTTTCTACTAGCGATTATTATTTAGGAAGAATGATAGAAGCCAACAGTTAGTGGCTCGCCTGATAAATCCATGAACAAGCTCTCTTGCCATCCAATACTCATAAGTTACTCAATTTTCAGTCAGTTTTGGGGAGTTTTTTCTCGAGCATGAGTATTTTCAAGATTCCCTATTATTTTAACTTTAACTATAGAATGCAACTACATACATTTTGATAGTCTATTCATTGTTTATAGGAGCCGGCTCAACCGCGATCGCTTGCGCGCCTGTTATTTTTTACATATGAGTAAAATAAACATATCTACAAAATATCTCCAAAAATCAATCAATAACCAATAGAGAATTCACTTGTATGGCGTACTGAGACAATGTGGAGAATTCGAAAAGATTTTATTTCTCTAACGGTCATTTTCGGGCACCTGTAAAATGGATGCTATAAGCATGTGATAGACAACATGGCCGCAAAGCATCCTGGCTGAGATGGTTCCTTAATGTTGATTTACATGTTAGGCGTAGATAATACGTCAAAAATTAAGATTTCTAGATAATTAAGCCTTCCCTAAGTCTATTGATTAGTTATTCCACTGGTGCAAAGAAATCATTTAGCACGTGACTTGACTTATCTTTGAATTATCATCTGTCATCTGTTAGGGGAGTTGCCTCAGCATGGGTACTGACATCACGTCTACTTTGGTAGTTCTGCAGTACTTATTTCACAGTTGTATTTATCTTTTGTTTTTCATTTATTCTCTTTTTGTAATTTAGTTAGTCTTTATTTTGTCTGTAGTTTGCTAATAAAGCTGCCAAAAAAAATCCTCACTGGCATAATTATATTCGTAGGTGACAATGACTCAGCTTTCAAAGCAGCCATTGACCTAGAGAAATCGGGAGTGCAAATAATTGTTGTGACTATACGCCAGGATAAAGTACCAGATGAGTATGGCCTTATACCACCTGATAAGAACAGCATTATCAAAACGGACAAGGATGATGACCCTGACGATGTTGCCAAAGAGATTGATGACCTTACCAAAAAAGGTTACATAATTAAATGGGCTGTTTAATACACGTTGTACAAGAATGTGTGATTTTCGGACTATGTAAAAATTAGAATTAAAAAATTAGGTCTTATTATTATTTTTTACTTAAAGTAGTGCAAAAAATAAAACGTCTGATATGAAGTATTTCAGATGTATCGTTTGAGATGTTTTCTCATTATTTACTGTCTAAACATGAAACTACACGTTCTTGTGCGTTTGTATTTTAAAAGACTTTGAAACTATTAGTATCTGCATATTTTTAGATTTTTTTTTAATTCAGGCTGATTAATTGAATTTCCGTGCGCAGTATTTGAAATAGACATGCATGTTGAACTATATATTTTTCACAATGATAATCAACTGATAATTGCTTTGTGTGGTTATAGATATCAATCGAGTTCCAATCATTGACTTGGTATTTGCTATTAGTGCTACTGTATCAGACCCACGTGAAACCTTCAAACTAATGAAAGACACAATTCGCTCAGTTATGGACCAATATGGTGGCGTGAAAATCCACTACAGCGTAATAGTATTTGGAGACAGGCCTCAAACAATGTTGGACTTCGGTAGCAAGCTCAGCATCTCTGATCTTAAAAGCCAGGTCCAAACACTTCCAATTAGAAACGGAGGGCCATCGATTGACAAAGCATTGAAGCGTGCTAAAGAGTTATTTGAAAGTCAAAGCATTCGTGACAAAGCTAATCGAATTGTTGTCGTGATGGTCGATAAGCAATCGGTCGGCGATCCGAACGACGTGAAGAAGCTCGATGCAGCCAAAGAACTCGAGGGGAATAACGTTCTTGTTATTCCAGTTGCTATTGGGAACCAAGCAGATAAATACGAGCTTGAAAAGATAACTCCTTATAAGGAAAACGTTATCGATAGGCCAAAGATTCCCGATCCTAAAGATCTGGCAAAAGATATAATTGATACAGCTGTAGAAGGTATGTATAAGATTGGACATAAAAACTTCCTTAATAACAGCGTTTTAACAATTTGATATTTTGAGGTGGTTGTACCATGGTTTATTTTTTTTTAGGTCTTAGAAATATGTTTCAAAATAAAAATTGAAACCAATCACAATTTTTGATTATTTTCATTTGCTTCATATGATATTACCGCCGAATTATTTCAAGAACGGGACGTGATTGGTCAGATTGGCCAGAGAGGAAATAGTGGAATTTTATGCAGGCGTTGCAGATAAAAAAGAAGAACTCTTCAAATTTGCAAAAGAAAAACTAAATAATGCTGGATATGTCAACATGTTCCCCAGCCTTCTTTCTCTTAAGAATATGTTTTTAACGCGATTGGCAACAGATTAAAATAGCACTAGTAGGGTTCCTGATGAGGTCCAAGAAAAGGTTGGCTTAGCTCATTTTCCATTGCTATTCGTGCTATGGCAGTTAACAAGTTTGTAAAGCCTGGTCTCCATAAAATCGAGAACGATCGAAAAAAAATTCGATTATAGAGAAACCAACGTTTTTTTTGCGATCGAAATCGTTCGAAAACGGTCGTAGGATCGAAGAACGTTGGTTTCTCCAAAATAGAATTTTTTTTTTTCGATCTTTTGCAAAATCTTCTCCATGGTCAGTTTCCATTATGAAAACCAGGCCTAAAGCAGCATCACATAGATTTAGCTTGAAATTGCATGTTATCTCTCATTGATAGGTGCTATTTTTTTCTTTTGTTCCAGCTCTCAAAAAACCAACAATTCCAGAAGTTGACGTTGCATTCGCAATCAGCTCAGCATCAAGTGACGCCACCGAAGTCCGTCGTCAGAGTAAAGCAGTAATAAAATCACTAATCGATACATATGGCATGGAGAAGTTGAAAATTGCTCTTATAGCATATGGTTCAATTTCCAAGACCTTAGCAACTTTCCAGGACACTGCGAACTTTGCTGACAAGGAACTGATTCGTTATCTTGATCGAGTTCAAGCCGTTTCGGGTGAACCCAATTTAAAGGCCGCGTTAGTAAATGCTGATGAGTTGTTGAGGGACACAGGAAGACCAAACGCCAAAAAGATACTTGTGGTAATCAGTGATAAAAAGTAAGCATCTTTTTCTCTTGGGTTTGCACATTGGGTTCTTGTGAAAAGGGATGCTTCTTTAGCTTGGTCCCAGAGTCCTGGTCCCACATTCTTCTAACAACCGATCCACAGTTCCATGAGCTGTGAGGAAAACAAGACTCTAGGGTTAGAAAACTGACGTTCATGCGAACCTTTGCCATCCATGTACCAACCGAACTGTGGCGTGACCGAACCAATACATTTTGGTGCTGTTTGTACATTAACAAATGACTTGTATATCAGCAATTTATCGTAGTTATGTCACGACAGAAAGATTAAAAGAGTTTCAAGTTTATTTCGCTCTTAAGATTACATTTATAGTACATTTTTGGATAAAATTATAAGAGACTATTATATTTTATGACTTTAAAAAAATATAGTATTTGAGCGTGGAGGCTAAATAAACTGGAGAGCTATCGAGTTATATGCCCTTGGCGGAACTCAAACCCAAACCATAAATATTCTTGTGATATTTCTCACTTTCAAATGTGTTTTCAGATCTTCAAGCACAGAGAAGGAAGTCAGGGATGCTGCTAAGTCTATTTTCTCTAAACAAGTAAAAATCATTGCTGTAGTCATGGGTAAAGAAGGAAGGGAAGACGAAGGCATGACGCTGACAGGAGATAAAAATAGCGTAATTAAGGCTGATACCAAGGACGATCCTAAGAAACTGGGTCAGAAGATTATCATTGAAGGACTAAAAGGTTAGAATTTTATATAAATTTTAGTTTGGTTCGAATGATTTTGATAGAAGTGATTCCTTGGGCGTGATTTGTTAGCATTGTGATATGAAGGTATGGCCAGTGTTTGAAGTTTTTTATTGTTTTCTTTCGTTATAAGTGCTATTTACTACTAAATAGTGACAACTGTTGCACATAATTAGCGTTTGTACTCTAGTGATATTGCTGCTAGTCTTAAAGTCAGAATCACCGATTTTATTCTATACATGTTACCATCACTTGATAGTAATTGAACATTTTTTTCACATTTTTATTCAAATTCAGAACCACCCTTCCTTAAAGATGTTGACTTGGCCTTCGCTCTTAGTGCATCTGCTGCCAATGCAGATGGAACATTTGCCCAAATGCGTGACGTAGTAAAGGTAATGATTGACAAATACGGAACTGGTAAAGTTCAGTATGGAGTTATTGTATTTGGTAGCTTAGCGTCAACAAAAGTCGAATTTGGACAGACGTTCGGCGGAGCTGATAACCTAAAGAGATTCATTGGTGCTCTCCCAAAATCATATGGATCGCCTAACCTTGAGGAGGCCTTAGCTGAAGGAGAAAGGTAGGAATTGTTCACTGCAGTTTTATACTTCTCCTTTCTATGTTCATCTTTTTTTTTCACGCAAATTAAGGTTCATCAGAAAAAGGTTTTCTGGACTGTACGTATCTTTTCTCCCAATTTGATATTGTTTCTTTCTGATTTGCCTCTCATTTATTACAGTAAAAACCATTTGAATCATTTAATGAAAACATTTTGATGGTTTCTTTAGACAATTTAAATTTTCCGTTGTTATGTGAGATGTCAAGCGTTTCTAGGGGCGGAGCCATCACAAGATACTTTTTATTTGTTAACAAGTAAAACAATATCCTTGGAAACACTTGACATTTAATTGAGTAACAATTGTTTTAAAATCGTCCAAACAAACGATCCAAACGTTTACATTTAACACTCAAACGGTTTTTGCTGTAAGTTTGTAGAACTGAGTTATTGAATAATCGTTGCTATATTTTCAGTTTGCACAATTCACACCCAAAGTAAGTCCGAGTTAGATATATTTTGCTTATAGTTTGCTCACGATTTCATACCTTCATCTACAGGCTTTTCTCAAGTGCCAGCGCTCGTCCCTCTGCTTACAAAATCCTCGTCGTTGTTATTGATAACAAATCGCCCAGTGATCCTTCAACCATCAAAACTAAAGCAAGCGCCCTCCAAGCCAAAGGTGTGACCATCATACCTGTTATTATTGGTGATAACGTAAAACCGGATGATGTCATAATAGTCACGGATAACAAGGACCGCATTGTTCCTGGAAAACCAGACGAAAAACCGGATGACATTGGCGATAAGCTTGACAAGGAAATTAGGAAGGCTGTCAACGGTAATGATGATTGTTTACCACTGATGCCTAGTTTTGTAAGACGAATTTCACATGCGTCGAATCCGATTCAAACAATATAGTTAGGCGGTATGTTTCTATGTAATTAAATCAGACGCGTGTGAAGTGGTCTAAATATGCTAAGATTTTTGATCTCAATTGAATCACGAGAAACGTAATTGAGCACACTGTACAACTCTCTGCATGCTTTTAAATTCCTGATGATAGTTAATAGAGGGAGATAATTAGGAAACCTATTTTTATAAGTCTTCGTACACGTTTTTTCAAACGTGGCAGTGCACATTCTTTTGTTTTAGCTTTGTTGGCTGAGTGAGCAGACCTATAGAGTGCACGCACTAAAAGCGTGAAACAGTTGTCACTGTTTAGTAGTAAATAGCAGTAATTAAACAAAAGAAAACAAGAAAATTAGCATAAAATAACACTACTTAGTAGTATTTATAATGCACACTTTTAGTGCATGTACTCTATCTTTCTTTTGGTTTCTAGTCATAAAAAGTTATACATTTGCGATAAATATTTGAACATTCCTCACCACAATCACGTCGACAATGTTTATGATTAGTTTATAATATCGGATGGGCATAAGTCAAAAATTGTGCATCCTCAGGACCCGTTTAACATCAAAAGTGAAACAAAGAACAATAGGTTTCTTAACCATCTCCCTGTATTAACTGTGTCCTGACTAACCCTTATAGCTTGTAAGTATAGCTGATTTCATTTTTGGTATTTTTTTAGAAATCCGCGAGGTAGATCTTACATTTGCTCTAAGTGCGACTTCCGCTTCTTCCGATGCAACGTTCCTGAAGATGAAGTCTGTCGTCGAAAAAATAATCCAACGCTATGACGTTGGAAAAGCTCGTTACGGTCTCATTACTTTCGGAAGCGACGCGACAACACAGGTTAACTTTGACCAGTCAGTAAACAGCAAAGATACACTTGTAGATATTGTGTCGAGGACTGCACGTGCCACAGGCGGCCCAGATCTAGACAAAGCGTTGGAAGAGGTGGCTCAACTTTTCGATAGTGCTGCTGCTCGGGCAAGGCCAAAAGCCAAAAAGATTGCTGTTGTTATTATTGATAAGAAGTCGATATCTGATATGGATAAGTTACAGTTTAAAGCTGCAAAACTGGCTGAAAAAGGTATAAGTAATAAAGACAAATGGAGATGTTATTATGATGTTATCACTTTGAATTACCCCAATTAACTATGACGTTACATCAAAACAATCGTCAACAAACTATGATTTAAACGCCAATGGTCATAGTCGTCGGACGGTGTCAAATAAACACAAATTCACCAAAAATTGTTCTAAAACCCATATTAATCTGGGAAAAGAAGTGAAATAGCACAAAAACATCCTAGATGTTATTTAGCACATCTTAACACAGAATTTTCTATTGGATTTTGTTTCCATTACGAAAACAAGCAGTGACGTCATCATGAATTAGGGTATTTTGATATCGGTGTGTTATTGACTGTTGTGTTAATATAAAAATTAGGTAAACCTAACAGCGGAGCTCCGATTTATAAATAGGATTGTTATAGACAATGGAATGCTCATTCATTCATTCATTTATTCACTATCTTTTATTAAAATTGTTGATCAATGCAAAATTAATCAAAAATGACTATAGATGAAATAGCAAACAAATAAATGAATTAATTGATTAATCTATTCAAACAACCATCAAAAGAAAATAATATAACAAAAAATGAGCAATTCAAATGGTTAAATGAATGAGTGAGTGATTAAGAAGATCGATTGAAGTATTCAAATTTTTATCCACGTGACAACATTTTACGCAAGAAATGTGCACAAAAACTCGAAAAATATCCGACCGTATTTGACAGTCAACGTGGCTTCCCTTTTTGTTGTTATCCATTGTAAAAATAGCACTTGTCAATTAAAATTGATTATCCAATGAGAAGTTAGAAGAGCATTAACATGGCTTTTTGAGTTGTAAACAAATTCCCGCATACTGTTCGCTTTATCACGCTCTCTTTTAGGTTAAAAAATGTAATAAAATCGAAAAAAACTTGAATTTTCTCATGAAAGGTATGATTAACAAATTATTGGTAATCTATCTATCTAACACGGCTGTGCATTTTTAAAAAATAGCTAGACAACTAATATCCTATATTTATCCTATTTGCTTACTTATGAAGTTTTATTTCAAGATTAACTTTTCAAAACAAAAACATAACAAATCAAAGAATTACAAGAATCATCGATGCCGATGGAGAAATAGCTTGCTTTCATATGGATATTAAAAAAAATTAAAGGAAGATCAGGAAAAAATTTTAACATACCTTAGCCATATGTTGAGGAGGATAAAAAAGTGACTTTCAATAAACTTTTCCTCAAATCTGAGAATCAACCGGCGTCACGTTTCTAGTCCTGAACTGTCACTTTTCCAGTCTGAAATTTTCTTCCTCAGTTCTGATTACATAATGCCTTGTTCATGTTTTTAGAATTTTAAAAGTGAAAAAAACATTTTCACCGCCTCTAAAAAGTTCACACAGTTCAACAGAACGGCGTAGTATGGATAGCTCGTGTTGCTCGATCACCCACCGTTGTGCCCAATTTGCATGCATTTCGATCCACTCCCTGAACTGGCAGTCCTACTTAGTTGACAAACATCTTGTATGAAAAGTTATTTTTTGTTGTGAATAGCTGATAAATCTGCATTGATCCTAAAGGTCTCCGTGTTATGAATTTCCCGTAAGAATTGATGAATGAACAGATTGAACTGGCATCTTCGTGATCGTGTTTTCTTCTTGCATTTCACCTCTTTTGACTTGCTGCAAATGCACAATTGTTTTGTATTTGTTTTTATGAATTTTTGGTCACCGTTGATTTTACTTTTAAGAGTAGATTAGTCGATAAGTAATGATTGAAAAACGCCACGAAGAATCCACGAACTCGAAGCCCTTCTTTACCATCTTGCACTGACTTGTCAAATAAACTCGTCCAGAAAATATAAAATGTAAAATCTCCATCTTTGAATGACTTTTAAGTACCAAAGAAAATTTTATCAGCTCTGCATGACTTCACATTTGAATAGTTAAAAACATCGGCACGAGACTTTTACCCACTTTCTCAGTGAAAATATTTTGAAGTTTTTCTTCGGTAAGTAGCTTTTTTTTCTTTTTTCAATTCGACCTCTTTGTTTTTCTTTCTCAGTCAAAACTCTTTAAGCCGCAGCCAAGCTTAACCAATAAACAGAGAGAAGAGAGAGAAACTTTTCCGTAAATATAAACTGCAAAAAAGTTATTGTGTATTTGTGTTTTGTGTTCACTAAATAAAACTGGTCAGCGACCTTGCCCTGTAGTACACGGACGTACGGCGTACGTATTTTGGAAATCCGGTCTTCCTGTGGTCGATTTCAAATGAGCTCGATGGTTTACCATATTTTGCTAAATTATGGTGAATTTGATGATGTATTAATGATAAGAATTGTTCTGACATGGTGATGATTGTGAAGGTGATTATGATGATGTCAAATGTACCTTCTTGTACTTTGTCCGCTCTACTTCACTTTATTTATTTTGTTCGATGTAGATAGAGCATGTGCCGGCGATTATTTGTGAGCCGTTGAAAGGTCATTGCACACCTTCCACTATTTAATAGATAATCACTGAGGCACACAGCATTCGTGGGTATAATGCAGGCAGCTGAGGGCGCAGCCCACGAATGCTGTGTGACGAAGTGATTATCTAGTATAATTATTGTTCTTATCGTTGTCTTATTCGTTTTCGTTATATTGACTGCTAGGGAACTCGCGGCATTATAAAAAATAATGCTTTTAGCTAGAAGCATTATTTTTGATAATGCAGTTTGCTGTTTGTTGAAGTGTGACCTATGCATTCGTTGGGATAATACTGAGTAAAAACAATGGGTTGTGATGAGAACAGTGATTATTGAGGCCTAACGGCTATTTCACGGCTCACAAACTATCTACTAAACATGCTCAGTCTACCCTTTTACGAGCCGAACCCACATGGCTTATTTATTGCCTTTACATTTCACTTATCATGTTAAATGCCTAGGTATATTTGTTATTCCTGTTGCTGTTGGTGATGCGGTTGATGATGCAGAAACTACAACCATCACCGATCAGCCAGAACGTGTAGTGAAAGTCAAGAAAACTGATCCTGTTAATGTAATAACTGACAAAGTAGACGAACAAGTCAAGAAAGCTCTAGCAGGTTTAGTATTTGTTTGTGTGTTTTATGGTGTAACGTTTTTCTTTGTCTTTTGGGTTTTAGTTATTTGTGTCATTTTTGTATTTTTCTATTCGTTTGTTATTCGTCTTCAGTCTTTGTCACCGTACTCTTTGTCCTTGCGTCTACGTATATTACTAATAATGTTTCTTCTCATCTTCTATTTCAGCGTTTGATTGTCTTTGTTGATTTGCTTGTTTGTCTATTTGTTTGTTCGATGTATTTATTTAAGAAATAGATTCCATTTTTCATTCACAGATGACGTCAAAACGTGATGAGGACAAAAAAAGTTCGCACGAGACGCAGTCGAGTACGTGACTGTTGTTCTCTCCACATTTTGACGTCTTTTATGCATCTACAAGAGTACAAAACGCACCGAAAAATGGAATCTATTTATTTTAAAAAATAATTCAAGTAAATAAATGAACCTTTTTTGCTTTTGTTATTTTTGAACATTGCGACTGAGTGAGCGTTAGTTACTTTTGATTTTACTCTCTAATACACGGCTCTCGACCAATCCGAGCTCGCGTAGTATCCCGATTATTATATAAAAGTATTTGGAGACCACTTAGCATATATTAAAACCTAATTTTGTTATGATCAGGACCACCACCTCAAATATCCCTCGACCTTGTGTTTGCTCTGAGTGCAACTGGTTTGCAACGTCAGAAAACCTTTGAACAAATGAAAGATACCGTGAAGGCTATGATCGGCAAGTACAAGATTGGGAAAGTTAGATATGGTCTGATTGTATTCGGTGATATAGCTGTAGGTAAGGTAAGTAATCGCAAAAAGACTCTATTCATATATGACATGGAATTCTAGCTGTCAGCATTTTGGCCAATTCACCATCTATTTTGAATTTTGTGATGCAATTAAAATAAATTGTTATTCAAATACAAATGATTTCAATGAGAAGAACTGCCCCCAAAATCGGAAGGTATTATGGGAATGTGAAAGTAAAAAATGACTAAAAAAGATGTATAAGAACTTTCACAGCATGGCAATTCTAAAGCTTTTTTGTCAGGTTCAATAGTTAGGTGATCCACTTTGAAATGTCAACTTTTTTTAAATATATTTTCCAGGTTAGCTTTAATGAAGTTTTCGATGTAGAAAGCTTGAAGACGTACGTAGGCTTCCAGTCGTCTGTGGGAGGAGGCCCTGCGTACGATGAGGCCATCAAAGAAGCTGGGAAGCTCTTCGCTGATGCCAAACCCCGCCCTGGATCACGGAAAATCCTTGTAATAATGGTCGACAAACAAACAACCAGCGATCCAAATGTGGTCAAAGAAAAAGTTAAAGATCTTGAAAGAACAGGTATTTATTATGCTTTTGAATAACGATGTAATGATAAACGTGTCATGGGTTTAATGCTTATCGATCTAGGTTTATGGTAACGGTGCATAGTAAATAACATAATGTACGTTCACCGGCAGAATTGCACAATGCTGAAATTAAAAAAAAAAAAGAATAGCTTCAATTAGACTGTTTGATTATTTTTTTGTGGGACAATGTAGAAATAGTTTGAAGTGCTTTGGCAGCTCAAACATTCAACATCAAAATTGCTAAATAATTTAGTATTTTCATTTCTGAAAAACCTCAACGACGAATGTTCGACATTTTAAACGCTGATGCTTATCTCGATATTCCCAAGTAGTTTTTTATGATGGGGCTTTTTCACAGTCTCATCGGCTACTACCTCGAAATGGCCATGGGCTGCTTGCATTAAGAGGTCAGGTAATGAAATCAAGCAGCTCGGTAATGTGTACATTTGCTTTTTCTCACATTACTACGGACAGTAGCCTTCATTGCAGACGGCCGAGTTTTCTTTCACATGCTACACCGACATGAGTCAAATTCTGAATAATACACGTTGTCAAGGCTGGAGCTAAAACATAGCAACTTTAAAATGGGATATGATTTGATTATTTATCAGGTGTGAAAGTGATTCCAGTTGGCGTGGGTGATGAGGTCAAGAAATTTGATATTCTCATCTGCACCGGAAGTCCAGAACTAGTTATTTCAAAAGTACCAATCGGAGAACCTACAGAGAAAACACGTGACAAAATTGACGATGCTATCCAGAATGCAACCCTGGGTAAGTTTAAAGAATATACATTGTTTTTTTTTTTTATAATAGTAAAATGATACGAATGTGATTTCAAAGACAGAAGTGTGATACTTCCATTACACTCAATAAAACGTAAAATGCAAGGATGGCACAGTTGTTCAGTGCGCGTCCGTCTGTGCGAGAGGCCACGAATTCGATTCACAGTAATTTCGCATCCTTGTTTTGACTTCTTTCTATTCTGTATAGCTTGTAGTAGCTTTAAATACCTATAAAAAGGAGTATTGATGGCAAAAGAGGGAAAAGTGCGCACCGTCGGCTTCCTGGCACAGGAAAAAAATCGTGATTCCCAAAATGGGTTTATTTTGGGTAATGGTTGAGAAAATGCTACAAAATCCAAAATTGGGTTCAAATTTGGGATTACCAAAATGGGTTTATTTTGGGTTATTGTTCGGAAAGTGCTACAAAAACAAAAACAAAATCCATTCTGGGAATCACAATTTTTTTTCCTGTGTGGGAAACCAGCTTTAAGCTGAAGGAACTACTTACGTTGATTATAGTTACCTTTCCAAACACATACTTGTATGCATTCCTTAATTGTAATTGTTATTCTCATGTAATGATTTTAATTCTAAAATTTGTTGTAACGTGGACATAATTATAAAAGTATAGGGAAAAAATTGTAAAAAATTCCATCTTTGTCCTAAGGTGTGCGAAAAGCGCGAAATAGCGAATTTCGCAAAAGGTTGGCTTTTATTAAATCAAAACGTGTAAGAAACAAAACTGATAATATGATTTTAATTGTTTTATTGTAGCTAAACCTTCCATACCACCAGCAGATATCATCTTTGCTCTTAGTGCAACCTCAACCAATCCAGATCAAACATTCACCTTGATGAAAGACTCCATTAATCACGTGATTGCCAAATATGGTATCGGTAATGCCAAATATGGACTTATTGTTTTTGGTGATACTGCTGTTGCCAGAGTTACATTCAGTGATAATTTTAAAGACGATTATGCATTAAGGAACCATATTGAGATGGTTCCCAGGAGCACTAAAGGTCCTGCATACGATGAGGCTATAGCAAAAGCAAATATCATGTTCCAGAGTTCAGCTGCAAGAGCCAAAGCCAAAAAGGTTTTGGTTGTCGTGGTTGATAAGGGTTCCAGCACTGATGAAAGTCTTGTAAGGTACGCTTTGTATAACGTTTTGTAGGGTTTGCTTTTTCTTCTCGGCTCCCTCTTCCTGCCCTTACTACAATCTTTGCCAAAATTGTTGAAACGATTTGAGCTCAAATGTTTATTAATTTCTGAAACTGCCCCTCCCACTATATGAAAGGTCTGCCTGAAGGCTGTTATTCTACAACAGCATAGAAGGAGGGGGAGAGGGGAGGAATTTTTGACGAGGCGATTGAGTGAAGTGAGCATATTGGATTTTAAACGACGAAAATGCTCCTGCTCGTTTTGTTTCAGATTGTCGCATTTCCTTATTTATTATCCAGCTATTTCCCTTTTTTTATATATATTCTCGACCTTCGCATTCAGTTTTCTTTGTTTTTTATTATTGTATCTTAATTCCCGTGTTTGTATTCTTTTATTTCTTCTACCCTGTTTTGTTCTCAAGTTTTCTCCTTTATCGTATAATTCTTTTTCGTTGTTTTGCCATCTTTTTCTTGTCACTTCATACAGCACTATAGATTCCATTGATCTTTATGTTGTCTCGATTAAACACATTAAACAATATATTCGCCCATTCGAAAAAATGGCGGACGATCTCGAAAACGAATTTAGTGATCAGTTCATTTTCGGGCTTTGTTGCTATTGTTGAAAAATTGTACATGAAAACCAATCTATTTGAAGTTAAACTACAATATAAAGATCAACACAAAACACTGTCGATGTGCGACGATCGACTAGCCTCGTTTCTGTTATCTTGCTCCAGTATATAACAGCGTCGTCCGCCATATTTCGATTCGGTGTTTAAATTCTTCATTATAATCATTGTTTTAAGGTCAAAAGCTAAAGAATTAATGGATAAAGGAGTCATAATCATCCCTGTCATCATCGGTGATAAGGTTGATCCAGACGATGTTAAAACAATCACTGACTTACCAGATAGAATACAAGTCTGTCCGCCCGGTGAATCATCGCCTACGATCGGTGATAAGATAGACATTGCACTTATCGATGCCTTAAATGGTGAGCCAGGTGTTTTTGTTTTATTTTTATTTGTTAAATGTTGTACAGTTGTTGTAAATGTGTTATTCAAGTTTGTAGTTATCTTGCAATACGCAAGAAAACCATGAAGTAAAACAAACTAAATACTAACATTTAGTAGCTAATCAGTTACTATTTGTCGCCAGCACTCAAACAGAAAACAATACCCAAACAAAAGAAATAGCAATGTTCTGGCAGAATCATAGAGTGCAAACACTAAATGTGTGCAACAGTTGACACTATTTAGTAGTAAATAGCGCCATTTAAACAAAATAAAACAATAGAATTAGCATAATATAGCACTACTTAGTGATATTTGTGCTGCACTATTTTAGTGGGTGCACTCTAGTAACAAATAGTTATCAAATAGCTACTATGTGTTAGTATTTAGTTTGGTTTTATTTCATGGTTTTCCTGCGTTTGCTTTAGTATTTTCAGTATAAAGCAACACTATTTATTAAAACATCAAAACCCACGTGAAGTCAATTGTGAAGCAAGTCAATCATGTCTTGCAAACCTTAATTAGATTAAATCACACTAATACAACAGCAAAAGTCGATAATAGATAAGATTCATTATCTTTATGATCAATGCACTTTACCGTCGTCTCCTACTAATTTAGACAATTCTTGCAGCCAAATTCTTTGTATCGCTAACCGCATTAATCTTTTTGGGGGGTATTTTTGGTCGTCAACCAATTTTTATAGAACAGAGCTTTCGGTAACACATGCTAACATTTATTAATCATAAATTTGTTTTATTGTATTTCTTGAAAGTGTTTTTCTTTACGTTAGAAATCCCTGGTGTCAAAGAAGTCGACCTAGTATTTACACTCAGTGCCAATTCACCCAACGTTGCTACAACCTATCAACAAATGAAAGACATTATCCAATCAATCATTGACAATTACGGAAGAAAGAAGCTCCGCTATGCTGTTATCACATATGGAACAACTCCAGAGACGAAAGTTAAATTCGACTCTAAATTCGATAGTGATGAAGCTCTAAAGAAGCTGATTGCGGCATTACCCAGAACTGTGGGAGGATCGATGGACAAAGCGGTAGAAGATGCTAGAAAACTATTACAGGTATGTTATTCAAGATTTGATGATGGTAATGATGTTGACAATGACGAAGCAGATGATGGTGATGACTATGATATGATGATAATCGTTGTAATGATGGTAAGGATAATGATTATATTAATAATGACAACGAAGAGGAAGTTGACGAAGAAGATTATGATGATGACTAAGATGATGATAATAGTTGTAATGATCGTAAGGATAATTATTATATTGATAATGACAACGACAATGAAGATGATGGTGATGACAGTGATGATAGTGATGATAATGATGATGAAAATATTGATAATGATTAAGATGACGATTACATTGAAGATGGCAGTGGTTACGATCGTGATGATATTTCTTTGTAGATGTCTCAGTCTGAAAGGCCACAAGCAAAGCGCGTTTTAGTCGTTTTCACGGACAGCAAATCAACAAGTCCATTAGAAAACCTCAACGCAGTCGGTAAAATGTCCAAAGAAGATGGTGTCAAAGTTATTGCAGTCAGTATTGGACAGAATACAGACCATAACGAGTTGAAGGCAATCACAGTGAAGGAAACAGATATTGTCAATGTCAATGTTGGAGATAAACAGGAAGACAGTGCAAAGAATGTTATGGACAAAGTGTTCGGTAAGAATTTTAGTGCAGCGTCATTCATCTCTTCTGTATTCATTTGCTCAATAGGGTGTTTGCAGGACATGGTCGTCATTGTCAATTCTAAAAATTTAAGGTGACTCGAAATGAATACCAGATTCCTAAAGAGCATGTCAAAATTAGCATTCCCTAAAAAACCTGAACTCACTTTGTTAATAACTAAAATATGGGATCTTTTTAAATTTTGAAAAGTTATTAGAGATTGTGTAGCTGGCTGGCAAGGCTGGACAATCAGTCATACAATTAATAAATACACTTAATTTTTGACGATTTCAATAATGCAAATAGCGTACAGCAATTTTCGATGTCTCCTCCGTCTAATCCATTTAGACATTACCTATTTGCCCTTACTTCTTTCAATAATGGTTAGGAATAAACCGAAACATCATCTTCGTCCTTGATGTGTTGATTTGCTAAAATTTTCCTTTTCTGTTTTGTTTGTCTGCCTGTCTGTCTGCCTGCCCTTCTGTCTGTCTGTCTGTCTGTCTGTTTATTTGTGTTTCTTTGTTTCTTGGCTTGTTTTTGTTTGTTTGTTTTTTTGTTTTTTTTTGTTTTTGTTTGGAATAAAAAATAAATAAATAAAAAAAATAAACAAAAACAAAAAAACACAACAAACAAAAGATAGACAACTTTTAATTTCGTGCATGTTTTATCAATGTGCAGAAGATGAACCAGTCCCAGTCACCAACATTCTATTTGCCGTGAGCACAACTACACCCAACCCAGACAAGAGACTTACCATTGTTAAAAATGCTATCAAGAATATCATCGATGACCTCGGACAAGGCAAAGTAAGATATGCCTTTATGACTTTCGGACGACAGACAACCAGCGTGCTTGACTTCAACCAACCAACACCAGACACAAACACCTTAAAAAAATACATCGATCGTGCATCGGTACTCAGTGGGCCACCAGATCTCACCAAAGCCTTGCAAGAATCCAAGAAAATCTTCGAGAAATCTGGAAGACCTAATGCAAGGAAGATACTTGTGGTAATCAAAGATCAAACCTCTCTTAGTGATCCATCAGATTTGAGAGCAGCAGCTGTATCGTTGTATAGGGATAATGTTGAGGTGATTCCTGTGTTTTTGGGTGGGAAAGATAATAGTGAGGAGTTTGAGAAGATCACTCCTGATAAGCTGAGAACTGTACAGACAAAACCTGATGTTTACCCTGAAATGCTTGCAAAAGCTATACTACAACAAGT